>JAYMTK010000140.1:0-30320 GCA_036897405.1 Pelargonium myrrhifolium | reverse complement strand
TTTTCTTGAATTTTGAAAAAGAAGGGCAAAATGACCACCAAAAAAAAAAAAAAATTGAGGTCATGTGCATAGCACTGATCAAAAAATGAAATATTCTGTTAAAAATGAAATATTCTGTAACGAATAGGTCCTCTGACATAATATAGGTAGTCAAAAGTTAAAATAGAATTTTAGGATAGTCATATGCAAATCGTGTATAGTACAAAAGTGCCACGTGTAATTAACCCTAAGAAAAATGTTTAGGACATATATGTGCAAAACATGTAAAGTACACGACGGTCATATGCAATTACTCCGTCTATTATTTTTCCTTGCCAGCAGTACAAAAACAATTTAGAACGGGCTAGAAAACCATTTTTTTTGCTTGCTATCACATAATTAGCATGAATTTAATTAAATTTTTATTATTTTTTTCCAAGTTCATACACTCACACAGGCACTGACAGCCATGACTTGTGATCCAATTTCAGTAATTGAGAGACTTAAATTTAGTCCGTGTGAGTAATATATTTTCCATTACAAAGTAGTTGAGACATACATGTTTCAACAAAAGAGAAACCCTTTATTGTTCTTCTACTTCTACTTCTACTTCTTCAATGGTGTGGTCTTGAATCAGTCCATAGCAATCCATACTCTGTCTCTTGCTTCTGTAAATGTAAAAAGACTATAAATTTATGCTTTTGTTTTTGAATGTTTCAGGTCAACACCAGCAATCCACCAAAAGCCCTAATGACAAGCCCTGTGAGTCCTACTCATCTCTATGATTGCATCTTTTTTATTATTTTATTATCTTTTCCATTTTCCTTGTCCAGCTGATCATTTACTTAACTAAAGTTTGTGGATTTGTTGAAACTCTGAGACCATTTTTTTTTGTGTGTGTGTAACCTCTGAAGGTTGAAGATGATAATGTAGTTGTCTTTTCCATTTTCCTTGTCCAACTGGTTTACTCAACTAAAGTTTGGGTATTTGTTGAAGCTCAAAGACCTTTTTTTTTGGTGTGTGTGTGTGTGTTTTCCCTCTGAAGGTTGTAGATGATAATGTAATAACTTGAAAGGCCAATGCATGTTGTTGTATTTTGTAAGGATCAAATGGGTTTGAATACAGCAGCTATAAATAATGGGTATTTTTCACTCACCTACACTTTACTTTTTACCCCCCAAAAATAAAACGAATAAACCCTAAGCTACAATTTGATTTTTTTTTTGGGGGGAATGGGATGAGATTTTCATATCAGTGCCGTTCTCGTGACCAAAAAATCCTAATCCAACCCAAACAATGAGAATTTCATTCACTTTCCGATTCTTGATTTTCATCCCTGAACAAAAATTCCAACCCATACAATGCCTAAGTACTAGTTCTTTCTTTTGGGTATGTATAAAATGGGCCGGAATTTTGTTGTTTGCTTCAAGGGTAGTTTCGCTCTTTCACTGGACTGATGATTGGGAGTTATTTGGAAACTGGCAGGCTCGAGCCGCAAATCATGTTGAAGGTAGTTCTGCTGTTATGAAGCGAGCAGAAGAGACTTTAGCAAATCTAGGAGCTAAGTTTCCTACTTTTGTCAAGTGTCTAATCCATTCACATGTTATGGGTCAATATCCGGTAAGTCCAAAAACTTGAACTAGGAGCAACATATTTTGACATGATTTTTTTTTTGTAGAGAAAGATTTACGCCTAATTTCTCCATGTGCAGACAATATCTATTCCTACATTTTTTTGTCGCTTACATTTGTTGGGGTATGAAGGAAAAGTTACTCTGGTAAATGAACATGGGCGGGAATACAAAGTAAATTATGTGCGGAGCTCAAAGCAACTAACTGTTGGATGGAAATGGTTTTCTGCTGATAACAAATTGTGTGTGGGCGATCTTGTAGCTTTTCAATTAATAGAGCTCTTCAAATTTAAGGTACCAGCCATACTTACTCTTAGTTGTGTGTGCTGATATGATTGTGGTTAGATGCACAACTTTAGCTTTCTCACATGGGTTTTAACTTTTGTTGAATCATTGTGTCTTGTAGCACAGAGTAATTGTATCAAACTTATACTACTGGTTTCAGCTGATATATATATATATATATATATATATATTTCAGACATCATTCGAGTTGTAATTGCTGGGTTCTAGCTTCTAAATTACTTCTCTTGTTCGGATGTATTCGTGAAATTTTCCAACAAAATGCCCCTGCATATAGTCCAATTCCTTGTTTTTGCTACTTTAGTTTTTTTTCCCCCGATAAGATCTTCTACTTTATGGCTACTCATTTGTACTTTTGCAGGTCTACATAATTAGAACAAATGATTTAGCAGGAGCAACCAATACCAATGCCAGTACACCGGAAATGGATTTTGGTGAACTATAGTTAGTTGGTTTTCTATTTGGTTACCTAGATATGTAATTTGAGATTTTTCAACTAAATCTCTAAATTTCTATCATACATGCAGCACAAAAGCTTTGCAAGATTCTTCCAGAACAGATCCCTGAAGAAAATATCAAACAGATGGTCTCAGATTCGAATCTTGAGGACAGCACCAGCGCCAGTACCCAGAATGCGCATTCTGGTGAGCTAAGCCCGTTGGCTTTCTTTTTGGTTTTATAAATTTGTTATATGAGAGTTTCATTACAACTAAAACTTCGTATTTACTTTATAAATGCAGCAAATAAATCTAGTAAGTCTCTTCCGGATCATACCGCTGAAGAAAATATCAAACAGGTGGTATCAGTTTCTGATCTTGATGACGACATAATCAATGCCTCTACACAGAATATGGGTTCTGGTGAGCTAGAGCTTGTTGGCTTTCTCTTTGGTTGTCTAGATTTGTTATTTCAAACCTTCATTTCATCACAACTTTGAATTATACATGCAGCAAAAAAGCATTGCAACACTCTTGCAGAACATATCCCTGAAGAAAATTCCGAACAGAAGTTACCAGATTATAATATTGACACTTCACAGTCTAAGAACTACTGCAAGGATTTCGTTATGTACACTAAGGAAGATGTCATATCATCAAGATGTTCTTTAGATTTTAAAGAAGTAAAGAGTATTGAAGATTTCAACATTGTTATTAATGGTTTAAATATTGATGCTCTGGTTTCTGAAGAGATTGGGACTACATATTATGAGCTATGCTGCTCACAGAAATCATATCTTCATGATGGTATTCTCAAGGATGTTAACAACTCTAATTGGGCAGCTAGTATCATTTCACAAATTGTTAACACAGCTAATGCAATAAGAGCTTGTGATTTGTCCACTCCTCTAAGTGATTACACGAGTTGGAACAAGATTCTGTACAGCTTTGAGGTGTTGGGAATGAACGTTGAATTTCTACGTGCTAGGTTGAGACGTCTTGGAAGGTTGTCTGTTGATGCAAAGGATATAGAAATATTCAGAACGCAAATAGAAGAAGCAAGACAAGAGTTACTGGATACTGAAGAGAAGATCACAGCTCTTGAAATGGAGGCCTCTAAGCTAGAAGAGCTTGCTGCTGGAATAAAGTCGAAAAAGGCATTTATTGACAAGTGCGAACATAACTTCGAGGAGGAGGTTAATTCTCCATGGTGACGGTTGAAATAGCTCTAATACCAAGTTGAAATATTAACAAATACAAGGGAGGCCCTTTTATATTTAGTTGAAGTTTAGAATTTTTGCGGAAGATCGATGGGGTATCCAGGAAGATAAGTGTTGTATATGTGGCAGTGCAAGCGTGTATTTTTTTTAGTGACGGTCTGTCAGTAATTAGCTAGTAGTCGTTCGGTGCTAATTATTGTTTTTTGTGCTCCTAAGTATGATGCAGAAATATTCTGTACTAGAGGAGTATTGTTATTCTGTCTAGTATGTTGACTGTTTAAACTCTGTATTTTCCTTCTTGGTTCTAATCCCTAAGTAATTTATGCTTCCTCGGTAAATTTTTAGAAGTTAATATACTTAATCCTTTCTCTTGCATGATTTTTAGTTGCATCTATTTCTGTAAAGTTTCTTGTTGTGTGGCATTAGCTTAATCAAATATGATGAACTGTTGCTTGTGTAGAGATGGCATCGTAATCAATGTTGATTGGTGCTCATGGCTTCAGAAATCTTTCTTCTCATTCTTGTGGCATTATGTTCAGACTCGTGAGAAGATGAGGAAACCAACCTGGCTGTTTGCTGCTCTGCAGTACCAGACAGATCAATACAAGTGTTCTGCAAAGGTCGGTTGGTTGTTTCTTCCTCTTACATGTTACTAAGGAAAGTTATTTTGTGTTAACACACTCCTTTCCTGTTTGAAGTTTTCAACATCTTCGCAAAATAGAACAATGTACATCAGTTGATTCAACTTTTAAAAGCTTGGTACATAATTTATTAAGAGAAGAAAAAAAATATTTGATAGGAACCTATTTATTGCTATCCAAATTGAATTGGGTCTTTCAACAGCAACTTTAAGATATACAAACGTGATGCCAAAAAATGAAAGTGTAACAAACTATCTGAAGTGCAATATTCAAATGTATTGAACAGTGAAAGGAATCAGCTTAATAAATACTTGAATTAGCATCTGCACTACATGTGTGTACATCTTTGTTTATATTTACAAAAATTTGAAATGTATGTTAAGAAGGAAAATAGCGGTTTCTTTAGAGAAATAAGTAAACGCAAAAAAACAAAATAATAGTAAATTGTAGGGGAGAAAAAAAGGAAAGGCGTTAATATTGAGGTGAAATCAACCATTTAATGTTGTGTGTTTAATTTTTTTGTAACAAATGTATGATATTTTGGTAAGTTATTTGAAATTTATTTTGGAAAATAGTGTGAAGAGTTGGTAGGTGATACAAAGTTCCTTACCCCCTTCTCCTGGGTATTATAGTATATATAGAGTATAGTCAGGAGAGACTTGGGACAAGTTTATAAGAAAGCATAGACAAGGAGAGGAGGTGGAAGAAAGAGGCAGAGAGCGGAGAGAAGAAAAAGAGAAAAGAAGAAGCAGAAGTGCTTCTGCTTCAGTTCAGTTCAATTCAGCTGTTGATCCGTGCGTTGAATCTCGATTTTTCTACTATGGTATCTCCTCTATCTCCCTTGTCTTTAATTCACATGCATTTGTACATTTTCATTTTCATATATATGCCCTCTTTGAGATTTATCTTATTAGATCATGTTCTTTCCTTTCCATTTTATTTTCATTGAATCATTTTTATGGTATTACATTCATGGACGAGCATATCAAATAACCCCCTAAGTTTCACTGATTTGTGTGTTCTGTTTCACAAGGCAAAAATCTACATTCAGTCGTTTTTATGTAGATTTTTTTTTTTTTTTGAAAAAATGGAATTAGATTTTGACTAAATTTTGGACATAACCTCAAAATCTCCTTCCTTGCATCGGTATGTATAATCAATTTTATTCACTCTCGTTGATTCCTTCGGGCTTCATAATGGTTCCATGCATTTGTGAAATTGTAGAGTACTTGATCTCACTTGATTGTAATCTGCAGCAATGTTTTGGTTACCCTTTCATCTGAATCGCTTGGATGAATATATCTTGCTTTATTTTTTTTTTCTTGACTGAACTGTGAAATGGAAATTTGCGTTAATTTTTTATCAGGTACAATCTAGTAATGTGAAGAAGGTACAAAGGTCAGTTGGTTCATTGGACACTGGTCTTACCAATAAGGTTAAATGTTTGATCATTTCCGAACTAGAACCATTATCTGTAACATTTTTTATTTTATTTTTCTGTTTTTCACTTGAACTGAAGTAAAAGGCAGAAGATGGTGCCTGAGAACTCTGTGATGAAAAGAGCCGAACAGACTAAAAAAGATATAGGAGCTAAACACTCAAGTTGCATTCTGAAATATATAAAGTCATGTGAAATTCGTTACTGTTTTGTAAGCCACGCCATATATATATATTTTTCTTTTGAAAGATTTGATATCCTGTAAAGGCTTGATAATGGTATCAACTTTTCTGAACATTGTAGATGCTTACTGCACGATTCTGTAAAGATCATAAGTTGGTTGATGAGAAAAGTGAGGACACTGAAGTGACCCTAATAAACGAAAGTGGAAAAGAATACAAAATGCAATTGTCTAATAAAAGGCAACTTGTTGGTGGCTGGTCAAAATTTTCTAATGATAGCAAATTAATAGTTGGAGATGTTCTAGTCTTCAAACAAATAGAGTCGGCCTCTTTTGAGGTACTTACTAGTTAAAAAATTAGTAGAGCGTGTTTCTAGATTTCTAAAGTGGGAAACCATTCATTTTCATGTTGCATTTTCTAATATATTGCTTCACATTTGTAGGTGCACGTAGTGAGGAGTGAAGACAATGCTGGAAGAGATAGGACTAATGGTGTTTGCTTGAAACAAACAGATCATAGTGAGTTTGAACTAGTTGGCTTTTCTTAATTTGATTGGTTTTTGCTATCTAGATTGAGTTAATCTTTTAAAGTATGGTTTTGTTTTAATGCTGAAATTTAAAATTATTGAAGCACTCGCAGCATTGAATGGAAGTTTTGTTGCATATAAATCTGATTCAGACGCTGAGAATTCTGATAATTCATTCTCTGAGGAGTCCGATCCTTCATACAACCCAAATTCCTCAAGAATGGTCTATCTCTAACCTGTCTTCTTTGATACTCTCTCATACGTTTAATTTGAACACTAAAATAATGAAGATTCGTGTTAACATACAACTTTGAGCAGGTAGTTTCTGGTCATCCGAGGACGTCAGGGAGGTCAGTGAGTTCTTGGGTCGTCTTAATAACCAATCATAGTATGTTTCATCATACAAGAAAAAGAACTTGCATTTGTATCACCATTCATTTTATTTTTCTACTTGCTTGTAGAAACAAAAGGAAAAGATCAAAGCCTCTCATGCTCGAGGCAGACAAAGAAGCCATGACTAGAGCAAAGAATATTCAAGGAAAACTGCCAGTTGGTTCCCATAGTTTTGTTAAAGATATTAAACAAACATACCATGACCTTGGATACTTCGTAAGACTATTAAGTTGTGTTCAAATCAAAAGTTTTCAATGAACTAGATATAAATGAGTACCTACTTTCTTTACGTGCAGAGACTTCCGTGTGAGTTCTGCAATGATCATTTGATGGATGGAGGAGCGACTGAGTTCACTGTAACTCTAGTGGATGAAAAGGGGGACGAGTACGGTGTGAAGTTTGTTAAGCAGCTAAGGAATCTGAGTACAGGATGGAGAAACTTTGTGAAGGCACACAACTTGTCTAAGGGAGATGTTCTGGTTTTTCACCTAATAGACCGATTCAAGTTCAAGGTATGAGTTGTTCCTACGAAAAATTTACCTTAAAAAATAAAAGAAAAAAGAACTGTTATTTGAACTATCATTTTATATCGAAACTCCTATGTATAAGTAGAAATTTAGAATAACAAAAAATGTGTCCATGTGCAAAGGCCTCTTCAAAAGACTGGTATTTAGCTTAGCATGGAAACTATAAGTTTGTGTCATAGAAGAGTTGCAGCATCGCTAAATCCACTTGATATATAAACTGAAAACTGACATCAATAGTTTGGTTTTAACTTACTTCACATCCCATAGACTAAAAAATGTGCAAAAAATGTTCATTTCTTGCTCGGAACATTTTCTGAGTTATTATGTACATACATTTGCAGGTGTACATAGTGAGACGCAACCAATCAGCTGGAGGATCAGCTGGAGGATCGGCTGGAGGAAATGTAGATGATCAGTGCACTATAAATTTGGATAATGGTGAGTTCATTCAGATCTTGTTGGGTCTGCTACAATCATTCGAATGCTGAGTTTTTTTTAATATAATCATGCAGGCGATGAGGATCCTCGGGAATGTATTCCGGAAGAAACTACTCAGGTAGTGGCATCAGGTTCTTCCCAAACAGACAGTGACGAAGTTGTTGTCATATTATCTCAAGCTGCTAAAGATTTCGCTGAAGTGAAAAGTTTTGATGATTTTGCCATTTGTATTAATGGCATGAATTTGGATTCCGAGCTTCCTGAGAACATTAGGAGGAGGTACTATGACCTCTGCCTGTCGCAGAACTCGTATCTGCACGACAAGCTTCTCAAGAAGATTAACTTCAAGTCTGCTGGTAAGAAAATTACCGATATTGTTAACATCACTGAAGCGATTCAAGCTTGCAAGATTTCCACCTCATCGGGTGATTACGAGAGGTGGGAAACTATGCTGAGAAGCTACGAGTCTGTTGGTATGGAAGTCGGGTTTATTCTTGACAGGTTGAAGGAGCTCAGGAGCTTGGCTTTTCAGCCAGAGTGGTTTGATGCGCTGAGATGGCAAGTGAGTGCTCAACGAGAGTTGTCCGAATCTGAAAAGGTGGTTAAAGATCTTGAACGGCTGATCAAGGATGCTGAAGCGGGGCTATTGGATGCGAAGGAGAGGATCAAAGCTATTCATGACGAGATGGAGAAAAAGAAAGGTATCAATGATGAGTATGAATCTAAGTTCCTGGAAAAGGCCAAAGCTCCATGGTGATTTAGAGAACTGTTTGAACATCAGTTTCATTTTATAGACAGCTTTTATTGAAGATTTACATGTTTGTTAAATGTTATGTTAGTTGGTACTAAGGACCTGAATTTGAATCTGTTTTTGCTATCATGATTTTCTAGCTATGAGCCTCTGTGTAATTGCTGAGAGGCATGAGCACATGAGTCTTCTTCTGTTGATTCATTATGAGTAGTGTTTGAATTTTAAAAAAATTGTTTTAGAATGGAAATGAGATTCTGATTTATCGTCCCGAGGATAGCTTTGAAATGAGAACCTAGTCGTTGTTTATTTGAATAGTGATTGTGACTGAGTAATTTAAAATTCGGTTTGTTTTGAAATAGATATCATCTAACATGTGCAATATATGCATACTTAAGAGACATTGAGAGTCGTATTTAATGTTTTTATATTATTTATTCTACTTTAAAAATATAAAAAATGCATTGAACTTAGGAACAAATAATAAAATAATATTCATAATAAATGTATTTCTTACCAATAAAATTTATTTCAAAATAAATGTCATTTTACTTTTTGAAGACAAAAAGTCGCCTCATTTACTAAGCTATACCATTTTTCGTACCCTCAAATCTTAAGTACAATATTTATTATTAATGTTAGTAATAATTATTGAATTCACAAATTATCATGTGAGTTTAAATAAGTCATTTTATACTTCATAAATTATATAAAAAAAAAATCTCTAAAAAATCATTTAATACGAAACGGAGATAGTAATAGTGTAAAACATAAATATCAGTGTCTCTTATCACAAGCAACTCAACAAATTTAATATTTTTTTCTTTTTGATGATCAACGATAAATATTATTTAAACATAATCAGCATGAACAAAAGGAACGATCGAATCCGGGACATTTCCGGACCGAACAAAACACAACCTGACTCAGAATAGGATTACCTGACAAGCTCATGAGCTATTCTATTCGCATATCTGTTAACATAAGAAAATACAACTGCTATAAAATTTAACATGCAATGAAGTTTTATTATAGTTTTTTTATATATAAAAATAATAGTAATCAATATTAGTTTAAGAGTAGACGTGTACATTAATGATGTTTTTTTTATTATTAGTTGAGCAACATAGCATGACGTAGTTTTTCCTTTTTAATACAAACCCCATAAACTCCGTCGGCAAAGAGGCTCGAACTCGAGACCTTAGAAGGAATTCAAAACGTCCTAAACCGCTTGATCCAACATGTTTTGGTTGTACACTAATGATCTTAAAAAAAATGAGTTGTATCAATTAACTTTTTTTTTAATAATTGAAATACTAAAAAAAATAGTAGAAAGAGATAAAAGAAATCTAAAATAAAACTAGCTCCTAAGAGTCCCTATTGCATTTGAAATCATTAAGATTGAGAATTTCTAACCTTTGTGATTTTTTTATATTCCTAATTAAATGGTTAATTAATCAATTGTTAATGGGTAAAATGTGACACCCACATCTCCAAATATCACCATCCTTTCTCTCCCATTATGGTAACAGCAAATATTTTATTTCCAACTCTCCCTCCATTTTCTCTCCCACTAATATATATATACATATATACATATATAGAGAGAGAGTGTTGTAAGGTGGAGGACATTAGAGGTATGTATGTGTTCTTGTCTTCTCTGTTTTATGTGCTTAATTTTGAATTGCTCTGTTCCATAACAATCTGCCTACATTCACTACTCTCATCTTGCAAATTCTTATTCACAAGAGTCTTTTGTTCAAAATTAAATGCTCCACTCTGTTGAGTGACCAATTCTATTGGTGTTAACATGATTTTTTTAGGCATAGAAGAGAAAATTGATAAAACCTAATTTGGACACCATGACAAATTACTGAAATAGTGAAATTAGCTAAAAAAAGGAAATAGTTTTTTTTTTTTTTTTAATGTCAAACCCATATGTGGAATTCCCAAAAAGCCCCCTGGAAGATTTTTAAATTTTGGCTCCAATTTAGGCATGGCCTTGGAGACCAGACAAACGGTCTTTTCATGTTTCCATTTCTGCACCAGAAGAAGCTTATTTTTTAAAACTCAAGCTGTGAGAGTCTCTGTCTGAGAAACAAACTCAATAAGCAGCCATGGCCAACGATGTTTCGGAGCAGAACCAGAATGTCATTGTTGCTTTACCAGTGGTCTCTCTCTGTCTCTGTCACACACACACACACAGAAAAAAAAGAAGCAACTTTTTTGTATGTAACTTTTCATATTCTTCTTCATTAACTGTTTGTTTTGTTTTTCATGTTAAGCAGCGAGTCATGCCACCAAAGACTGAGGAGAAGCTGTTCAGGAAAAAGTCTAAGCCTGTTGACAAGAAACGAGTGAGGACTCTACTATGCACTTTATTTTTTCGTTTATGATTCAGGTGTCATCTGGGTTGTTTTTAGATTCGATTTCTGAAATGTGGGTTTTGATCAAAATCCAAACTTTTTGATACCCACTTTAGAAACTTGTTCTCTATAGGAACCAGTCCTTGTGAGACCATCCAAGTACACATGTATTGGTTTTGACAAGTTTTTGTCTCTGTTATGTTCTGTTTGTTTCCATAGAAATGTGGGTTTTGTTGTATACACGTTTATTTGACTTGGAAAAGATGATATATATATATATCACTCTTTTCTAAAGTCTTGTAGTGTAGAAACTTTTGAACTTTTCTATTTTCTAATTACTTTTTGTGCATTGGAATGTTATTTTTATTTTTCTTTATAGATTGGAAGGTCCTTTCAAGAACCCAAGAATCAGGCCAGCCAAAAGGTGAATTGATATTTTTCGAAATGAGAATGTCTTGCTGTCAAATACGCTGTACTATGAAGTTCCTTGAGGTTAACATTGTTTCTGTTAACAGGTGGAATCTGATAACTGTAATAAGACGAGGAAGCCTAACAATAGGTAAGTGGATTTATCTGTGAAACATGTTGGGGTTCGGGGATGAATTATCTTGTGACAGTCGATCTTCATTGTTCATTTACAGTCTTAAACGAAAGAGAGAGATGGAAAGTGACTGTGACTACTCTACTGCTATGGACCGAGCAAAGGCGATTCAAGCAAGCCTAGGACCCGAATTCCCTAGTTTTGTCAAGTATATGCTGCCATCACATGTTACTGGAGGGTTTTGGCTGGTAAATCTCACTTAATTTGTGATATGATTTAGTAATTTCAAATTTTTGTCCATTTCTTGAATTTGAAAACTATATTGAATTTATGTATGTATGAACCTAACTTTATGGTTGGCAGGGTCTCCCGGCACCATTCTGCCAATTGCATCTTCCCAAGCAGGACACGATGATTGTACTGGAAGATGACAATGGAAAGGAATATGATACAAAATATCTAAGTGGAAAGGTCGGTCTGAGTGCTGGATGGAGAGGCTATTCCATTGCTCACAGTTTAGTGGAAGGAGATGTTTTGGTCTTTCATATGGTAAAGCTGTCAAAATTTAAGGTAATTGGCATGAACTTTGAACATTCATGTTATGTTTTGTCTTGTGAGTTTCTATCAAGTTCTCGTTCGTGAATGTATAGGATTGCTTTATGGTTGCCATTGGTACTAACTGTGAGCACAATTTGGTTCATGAACTTTTGATATTCAATTTTGATTGTTTTGTTCAAATCTGCACTTGTGCTCTATCCATATCGTAAAGCATTTGAACATTCATGTTATGTTTTGTAATGCGATTTTTCATTCAAGTTCTCGTTTTTGTGAATGTGTAGAATTATTTTGTGATATTCATTTTTCATAGTTTTGCTAAAATCTGCACTTGTGCTCAATATTAACCTTTACACTTTATTAGATTTACACTGTGAGAGCAAATGGTTCAGATGAAGTGGAGGGTGCTCTTGGCCTTTTAAGGCTTGAAGGTTGTGTGAAACAAATGGATTCAAGTAAGTTGTTTTGGCATTTCCTCACTTCGCTTTGCATTATCTTTTTGTCAAACATCGTTGTTCACTTTCAACGATGAAAATTATGCAGACAAGAATGTCACTTCTCATGTAAAAGTAGAGGACAAGTGTCTAGACCATCTTCTACAAGCCATTACTGAAGAAAATGTTCAAAATGAGAGTCCAACAATCAAGGGCGGTGACTCAAAATCTATATCAGATAACTCCGAAAACGAGACTGAGGATCTTGTTTGTGAAGTTCTTGATGGGATCAGATTGGCAGAATCTGATATTGGTTTCCAAGAAGTTAACGACATTCACAACTTCAACATTATGGTGAATGGTTTGATCATAAACAGCGAGTTCCCGAAACACATCATAAACAAGTACTACGAGCTTTGTCACAGCCAGAAATCATATATTCATGAACATCTCTTGGAGGGTCTTTGCTATAAGATCGCTGTGGGCGCAATCACAGAGATCACTAACATTGCAGACGCCATAAGAGCTTCCAATATCACAACCTCTCCGAATGAGTTCTCAACTTGGGACACAACTCTTAAAGCTTTTGAAGTCTTGGGCATGAATGTTGGGTTCTTGCGTGCTCGGATAGATCAGCTGATGAGGATTACTGATAAATCAAAGAGGTGCAGCGAAGCAAAGCGCGAACGAGTCCAAGCAGAAGAAGAGTTGAGAAATCTTGAAGGTAAGGTGTTGGAAGTGAAAGAGTTGATAGCTAGGCTTGATGCTGAGATTGAGTCACCAGATTTGAATCCTAAGGAGCTTGAAGCTTTGTTCAAGAAAGCAAATGGCACTTGGGGATGAGAAAAGTTGGTTCTGGTTTGGTGTTCTTTTGGTGGAGTTTGAACATAAGTTGTGTTTTGGGGATGTAGAAACTTTTTGTGCCATAGATAGTTCTTGTTTGGTAGAGTTCCAAACTCCACACACATTGTCAAAGACTCAAAATACAAATGGTGTATTTTGCAGATCAGAATGTGTATATCAGTGCCATAATTTTGTAGTTTACAAGGCCAAAGTTGCCAAGATAGGACTGTAACCATCTAAGAAACTTGATATGCGATGTGAAGATATGTAGTATTGGCAATCTCTCTCTCTCTCTCTCTCTATATATATATATAGTATTGGGTAAAATATATATATCAGTTGACTGATATAAAGTTATATCAGTTGCAATTTAACAAAGTCAATGAGGTGATCACATTTCATTTAAAATCACTTATACCTGTCCAAGTGAATTTGGGGGAGTGGAGCGACCCGTCCGGATCCATGATTTTAAATGAGATGTCACCACCTTATTAGTGCAACTGATATAACTTTATATCAGTCAACTGACTGATATACATTAAACCCATATAGTATTATGATCTCAAAGCAAATAATATGACATAGATTTTAAGTCACCAATGAGGGAGAGACACCTTATTAAAAAAACTCAGATCCAGTGGGTCGCTCCGTTTTTCCAAATTCATTAGGGGTGGGTATAAGTGAAATCTAATAAGGTGTCATCACCTTATTGGTGACTTAGAATATAAGTCAAAAAAATCTTGATTCAAATTTCTTTTTCTCTCTCTATATATATTTTCAGTATTAATTTGATGTGTAAAATAGGTATCAAAGGCGGGAGTCCACTCAATCAATTTTTTAATAACAAATATTGTGTACACCACAAAACATTGTACATACATATTCATTTCTAGTAATGTATATTATTTACTCAATATATGATCATAGATTTAAATAGTGTGATATTCACTTCAGAAAATATGCAATATTTTATAATAATGTTCAATTACGCAGCGTGATACTCAATTCAAGGAGTTCATGCATGATCTTACAAATTTATATACAAAAGTTTCTACTACAACTTCTAAACACATTAATTTTGTGAATCACGTCAGTCCCTGTGAGGTGGATGCCATATAGGATTGATGTAGCTGAGATGTAAATTTTTTGGATTTAAAAAAGATAAAAAAAAATCCACGTCAGCACATTTTACAATGTTTTGGACAGAATGTAACGGCAAAGACTAACGCAGTTCACTTTTAAATAGTACATGGACCAACTCGGTCCATTCTGAAATAGAAGGACCAATTTGGTCCATTCGTGATAGTATAGAGTTCATTCGGGTCTTTTATCTTAATTAGAGCAACCAAAATGAGGCTTAACTTAGAGCCAGTAAAATAGATTTGTACATGCGGGTACTCGTAACTGAAAATAATTAGGTTTGGATTTGAATTTTTTTATTTTTTTTAACTTGAAAAATATTGGGTGGGATTAGAACCGGGTATTCGTGTGCAATTTTAAAGTGCTTGTTTGTTTAACCTAGATCCTCTTTATCGGAGCTCCACATCAACTCCGCGTCAAATTTTCGGCAAGTCGGATATACTCACAAAAACATCATATGTTTTATACCTAAAACCTTAAATCCGAACCCGACCCTACTTTTACCGTGTCTACCTTGACTTTCTACTACCATGATTTTATTTTGTTGACTACAATCCAGTAAGAGATCGCCACGTGGAATAGATTTTGAATTTGAAAGTGAAAATGGCGCTCAATATAGGGTCCACTCAACCGTCAGTGGAGTATTAAATAAATACAGTAGTAGTAATATTTATCGGACACGTTCCTGTCCTGATTCCTTCTTTTACTCTGTTTCTCTTCTCTTCTCTGTTCTCTACACGCCTACAACAACAGACAAACCCAAAAGCTTCGTTTTTTTTTTTTGGGAAAAAAATGGTGGAATCGAAGCTAACGTACGAGGAATGTCGTCGGCAGAGGGTGGAAGAGAACAAGAAGCGGATGGAGGAGCTCAATCTCAAGAAGCTTTCTCTGGACCTTAAGGCCAAAGTTGCTCCGAAGCCATCTCCGGTTGCTTTTTCTTTTTTCTCTCTTTCTCTGTCTCGCACAATTTTATTTGCTTTTTGTAGTTTTTAGGTTTTATTGATGATGGTGGGTTTTGATGTTTGGGCAGGGGAAGCCGAGGACGCCTCGCCAGAAAGTGGAGCTGACTGCTGTGAGGAGATCGAGCCGGGTTGCTGATAAACCTGCTCCGAACTACAAGGAAGTGAGTGTATTTATGTATATACATCTAATTTGGGTTCTGGTTGCTGTGTATGTTTAGATTGTGTTTGTGGATGTTTGTGTGATTTCTGATTTTTGTGTATGTTCCGATTCTCCACCATGTGTTTGTTGATATTCCTGAAAGAAAAGCCCAATCTCATTTGGGTTGTGATTGTTATGTTTTGTTTATGCATTGCCTTGTGTGTGTTTGTGAATATTCCTAAAAGAAACTTACAATGTGATTTGTGTCTGATTTGTACGTGTCCTCTTTGTGGAAGTTGAATTTTTTCCCCAACTTAGTCTCTGCCATTCAATTAGATTCTATAACCATTTTCAGAAGAGTAAATTTCTTCGAAACTAGGATTGTGTAGCAATAGAGACACAAAAAATATAACAGATTCAGGAGCCAACCTTGACTAAAAAGCTTGCTCAGCTATATATATGTAGTGTAGCAGAACTGTTTTCTGTTCAGAATCTATTTCTATGTGGGACTGAAATGATTGCTGATTGCAAATTGAATTGAGAAGTAATGTTTTTGTGTCCTTTTTTTCTGTTTTCAATAATCATTTGTCATCAATAGTTTTTGGTTTTATTTTTAAGTTTTATTATTATACGATTGTGTATCTTTAATGGTTCAAATGCTCATCAGCTGAGTTAATTCTTCAATTTTTTCACAATTGGCAGGGTGCGATTGAACCTTTGGAGAGGCCCAGAAGGTTGATAAGTGCAACTGAAATTGTTAGAACAAGGCCGTCATTGAATGTTTGCCTTGAAGTAGTTATCTTAGTCTTTTTTTTGTTTCTCTTGTAGATTGCACAGCTATAAAAGGAGAGATCTTTCGAACCGAATTTATGCTTCGGATGAAGCAAGGCTGTATGCTATTGAGAGAGCAGAGCAGCTTCAGTCCAGTTTAGATGCTGACTTCCCAAGTTTTGTGAAGCCTATGCTCCAGTCACATGTCACCGGTGGATTTTGGCTGGTAAGTCTGTGATGTATTCATTCAGAATATGATATTCATGAATGAACATAGATATACACGAATGAACATATAAGTGCATATATGATATAATTGTTAGTTATTTACTTTTCTATGCAATAGGGTCTTCCACTCCCATTCTGCAGATCACATCTTCCGAAACGTGATGAATATATGACGTTGGTAGATGAGGATGGTGATGAGTCTCAAACTAAGTACCTTTCTGAGAAAAATGGTCTTAGTGGTGGGTGGAGAGGCTTTGCAATTGATCATGAATTGGTTGATGGAGATGCCTTGGTTTTTCAACTAACCTCACCCACAGAGTTTAAGGTAACGACTTTTAAGTATACGACTGATTGATAGATTTATTGATGACTTGCCTTGAGCAATTGACAGTACCCTTCAGATGTTAAATGCTAATTTCTTTTTGTAAATAGTATACCACCTCAAGAAACTGTCCTAGTGATAAGCTAAGTAGAAATATTTTCATGAGTAGAGTTTCAATGGTATGAAGTCATGGCAATGCCATATCTTAACCAAGTTAGCTTTGTCAAAGGTATATATCATTCGAGCATATTCAGAGGAGAAAAATGAGGATGAAGAGGATGAGAGTGAGGACAAGAATGAAGACGCGGGCACCAAGGACGAGGAAGAAGACACGGATGTTGAGGATGAGGTTGTTGTACCATCGCGCAGGAGTTCCAAACGTATCAAACAAAGTGACTTGGATGTCGAGGATGAGGTTGTCGTGCCATCGCGCAGGAGTTCCAAACGTATCAAACGAAGTAAGTATAATCTAGAACAATAGGTGCAAGTACACGTTTTAGAGTATATAGTGTAAGATCGCAATGTTTCCTGCAAATCTTGGCTTAAAATTCAAAAATTACTATTGTTAAACCAGAGTAGAATTGAAATTTGTGGGTGCGTGTTGTGCTGAATGTGGACTGTGTGATGCACGACCATATATGAACACAACACGTTTAACATGGTAGTTAAATGGGTAGTGCTGGCACGACACAACTGACACGAACATGGCCCAACACATTCTGCGTAATAAAACCAACATGTTTGACAAGAGAGTATGTTGTGTGCGTCACAACACGACTAATTAATTATGTGTGTTTTGGAGGCCTAGCACGAACACAATTACAAAATGTGCGAGACCTAACAAGCTAATTTCGTGTTACGACACGAAAATGCCAGCTCTATACCAGAGAACTGGAAACTGAAATGCTTCCAAACTGCTGCTAATTTAGAACATGTACATGAATAAGAGAGATGCATAGTTCTAATAGTTGCACTAGTACAGTTTGTGTTACTTTATCTTTATCAAACAAATTACTGTACTTGAATATTCAATTGTCTCACATTCATGTGTGTCATTCATTGACAGGCAAGAAGTAAACTGCAAGTTGTGCCAACTGTAATGGAGGAGCAACATACCAAGTTTTTGTCAGAGTTTACAACTTATTAACCACATTTCTTGTAGGACTAGGAATTTTTGGGAAAATCTTGTACAACTTCACAAACTGACATTAAGTTTCAACTCTTTGGGATGATGATCATGATCATGTGAATTGATGATCATGCATGTTCTTCTCTATTTCTCATTGTTGGTATTATTAGTTGTCAGTCAATGTGAGACTCAGATTGGAACTCTAGTACAATCAATATTCTCAAAATACTATAACATGAGGATCTCTAGCACTGTATATTGGTAGGTTTCTTTTGATTTTCACCTTTCACATTCGATAATTGGCAAGTAAATCTGATATTCAGATCGTGGGCGAAAAAATACACATGTTTTTATCCAACACATTTTTATTAGTTCTAACTTGTCTTGTTGCTAGATGAGAAAGAGTGGATTGTGGACATAGTAAAGTTGAAGGATGTAATGTATGAATGCATGAGTTTATTTTTGCCTAGTCCACAAGAGAATAAAAAAACAGTATATAAGGAAGTAAATCTGATATTCAGGTCGTGGGCGTAAATAGATTGGGTGAAAAAATACACATGTTTTTATTCGGCACATTTTTATCAGTTCTAACTTGTCTTGTTGCTAGACGAGAAAGAGTTGAATGTGGACATGGTAAAGTTAAGCACATTTTATCAGTTCTAACTTGTCTTGTTGCTAAACGAGAAAAAGTTGAATGTGGACATGGAAAAGTTAAAGAATGTAAAATACGAATGCATGAATTTATTTTTACTCAATCCACAATGAATGTGTATATGGTAAAGTTAAGGACATTTTATGTGTTCTAACTTGTCTTGTTGCTAAACGAGAAAGAGTTGAAATGTGGACATGGAAAAGTTAAAGGATGTAAAATACGAATGCATGAGTTTATTTTTGCTCCGTACACTAGATAATAAAAAAACAGAATATGAATAAATTTTTTCAGGAAAAATAATAATGCCCCCATGCAGGATCGAACTACAGACCTCCAGTTTACAAGACTGGCGCTCTACCACTGAGCTATAGGGGCAGTTAATGTTTACTAAAGCAGATTTTGATATTTACTATTATTGTTTTTTTTAAGTCTCTAAGAACCTCTTTGCACCACATTTGTGATTTTTTTTTTAATCTGTCATTACCAACACTATGAATAGAGACTCGAATATAAGTTTTCAAGTGGATTCAGCGCTTTAAACTATATTTCTGTCTGATACCACATTTAGGAGCATAAGATTAATAGAAATGGAAATATATATACCGAATGTAAATTTTATGCAATTTAATAGCTTTTTATTTTCAAGACGGTTCATTTTACACCTTGACCCAAAAACTCAGACCGACATGACCACATCGGGACCATATCCAGTTGAGTATGTTGTTCGACCTATGTAATTTTGGGCGGTCCAGTTTGAATATGAAATTTCAAATTTCAAGTACAAAAAAGATATTACATTCGTTTTTTTTATATAAAAAATGTCGTTTTAGAGTTTTTCACAAATATTAATAAAATATGTTAAATGACTTTCTTACCTATGAGACAAAAAAATAAAATTATGCATAAAATGTATTAATGAAAAAGTCACGTGAATATGGTAGTCGGCGCTCAAGGGCGGTGCTGATTCGGTTTGCGGGATTAGAAGGGAGAGGAGGAGCTGCCGACGGCGCTGGTGCATAGATCAAACTGACGGTGACATCCTCCTTGGTGGTGGAGGAAATGGTGGTTGAGGAGGGATGGGTAGGAGGCACATCCTAGGTCAAGGTACTTGGGATATGGAGAGATTTGAATCAGGCGGGTTCTGGTACTGGGTTCGGATTCTGTAAGCCAAAACCCTAGGAAGTGTTGTAGTTGCCACACATTCAAAGAATGATATTTAGTTGCTATGAGTTATAGAGAGTAGTTTCGTTTTAAAAGTTTGCGGTGACGGTACCAGTGCCGATCTTAATCAGATTTGAAATACTAAATAGGTTCATACTTGTATTTATTTATTTATTTATTTTTGAAATAGGTTCATACTTGTATTAGTTTGGTTAGGGTTAATGTTTGTATTGTTCTTCTATGTATTTGTTGATTCAAATTATATTGGTTGCTTTTGCAACATTTCTCTCGAAAGAAATAGAGTATAACATTTATTTTGAAATAAAATTTGGACATTAGAAAGACATTTACCTTGAAGTAGAGGTAGTACATTTTAGGTTAATTACACATGGTACTCCTGTATTATACACGATTTGCATATGACTGCTTTAAAGTTCTATTTTAACTTTTAACTATCCTGTATTATGTCAGGGGACCTCTCCGTTACAAAATATTCCATTTTTTAACGGAATATTCCGTTTTTGACCATGTGTCATGCACATGATCTCAATTTTTTTTTGAAAATGACCATTTTTTCTTCAAAATTCAAGAACACTTGAAGTTTCCGGCGAAGATTTGAATTTTCCGGCAACTTTTTTTATTTATTATTTATTTATTTATTATTTATTTATTTATATTTAAAAAATTATATAATAAGGGCTATTCGATCTTTTTACCACTTAATTGATGATTTTTGGACGGAGGTCCATAATGTAGGGTAGTCAAAAGTTAAAATGAACCTTGGGATAGTCATATGCAAATCGTGTATAATGAGTGTCATGTGTAATTAACCCTACCTTTCATATCTAATTACATGTATATCCCTATCCGTGGACTAATTTTTAACAGGGATGGAAGGTTATTTTGGTAACTTTGGGTCTTGACTGTTGACTAGAGCTAGGGCTCTCTGATCACTCTTCACTCTCTCTGTTCTTCTCACTTCACCGGCACCGCAACACCAACACAGTAACGCCACCGGCGACGGCGAAGGATGACGGCGCGGCGAAAAATTCTCCGATCTCTCTAACTTTACAAGGACTAAGCCCTAAGGTATGCTGTAGATTATAATTTCAATTTGGATCTGGTCCTCTGGATGCATAAATATAATCATTTTTTTTGTCTTCTTTCTTAGACCCTTTTTGTGCTGCACATATTTACTAATTACTATTGCAATATAATTCATTTGAAGCTAAGTAGCTAACTAAACTAATTTAGTTGGTTTGAAATTATATTTGAGGACAATGATTTTTTAGGTTTGAGAAAGAGAGACTGTGTATTGCTATTAATTTTAGGTTTGAATCCTATTCGTAAATATTGATGTTCATTTTATTGTTTTGATTTTGAGCTGGTTGATGAATCCAGTGAAGAAATTGTTAATTTTGAATTTCAATTTTGGAATTATTTTGTGTTGTGTACCAGAATCTTCAATTTTGAAAGGTTGAAAAAAGTAAATGGTTATTGCAATTAGAACTGGTTTTTGGGATTGATTTGTTTGTTTGATTCTTTTTTCTCTGGTTTGCTTGTTGTACAAAAAAATGGTTTGCTTGATGTTCTTACTGGAATAAGAATTGATTTTGGGTGTATTGATTTGGGAATTAGAAAACCTAAAAATTGCTATGTTAGTCATTGGCATGTATCTGTTTCCTCTTCTTGCTCATGTTATTTGTTCCTTATTTTCAGATTAGTGAGCTTTTCATGAATCTGCTGAGTTGAATTCGTCATAAGATGAAGAAAAGTTAAGTTGTGTCTTTCTAGCCATTTGAAGTTCATAATTCATCATTGTCACTAATCCAGCAAAATCATGAAGATGATTGCCCTTCTCAGATCCATTCGCGCCCGCCCTACTCTCCCTGGAACGCAGTATCGCTCATTCCAGCATGATTTTGTTCCCCGAGATCCAAAAACCAAGCCTAAAAGATACAAATATCCACTAGTTTATAACCCATATGGCCCTAGACCCCCTCCCACCGATAAAATCATTCAGCTTGCCGAAAAAATTGCAACGCTATCTCCCGAAGAACGTGCTCAAATCGGCCCTACTCTTCATCAAAGACTCAAGTTTCCCGAGGTGAAGAAAATTTCAACCGAAGACGTGGACTTGGGAGGGGCAACAGGTGGAGGTGCTGCTAAGGTGGAGGAGAAGAAGGCGGAAAAGACAGCATTTGATGTGAAATTGGAAAAGTTCGATGCAGCTGCGAAAATCAAGGTGATCAAGGAAGTGAGGGCCTTTACTAATCTGGGATTGAAGGAAGCGAAAGAGCTAGTTGAGAAGGCACCTGTTTTGCTTAAACAAGGGGTCACCAAGGAGGAGGCAAGTGGCATTATAGACAAGTTAAAAGCTGCCGGAGGAATTGCTGTTATGGAGTGAAACTCTTGTTGCTGCTATTGATACTGTCCTGTGTAGGTTATTTCTAACCCTTCACTATATAAATCATGCCATGTCGATGGATTTATTTTGACTCAATTTTGTTTCCCATAAAGAGAGAAAGGAGTGCATTTTGCATTCGTGGACTCAATTGAATTATTAGGAGTCAAATACTAGTTTTGTGCATGTTACTATCGAGGGTAGATGTGAATTTCACATTATTGAATGCACAATTGTTGAATCTTATAAAATGTTATTGTACATATCCCAGCTGATCATCGGATTGAAGGCTACTTTTCTTGTGTACCGTACACCATATGGTTTCTGATTATCACATTAGGCGCGGACTAATCCAGCAAAATTCTCAAACCCGAGTTTTAAACTGAATTATGTTTGTGTTCTCACTTCTTTTTGTGGAAACTAATGTTAGAATAAGAGTTTTGTTTACTTGCGATTGCCTTTTGTGTATTTGTTACTGAAATTCCATTCAAATTCACTATAATCACATTGTTTTTCCCATGGCAAAGAGGTGGATTTTGCTTTGTATAATGCTGAATTTGAATTGGAAATGAAAATGTCATTGATTTAAATGATTATTTATATACCATCAAACAGCTGACAGAATAAAAACTGTAGGAGCTCGTTACAATTACATCATCCAAGAAAATGTTACATCAAAGCATTTTGGAGCTATATGAATGCGAATTATTTGGGCTTGTTTATCTGAAACTAGGTGAAAATCCTATCCGCAGAGGTGATGTGATGATGCTATAGTTTCGCTGTTTGTTTTGCGAAGGATGGATCAACGCACACGACAACCTGTGAAATTTTGTATAATGTGGAGCAATTAGGAGGAAGTTGTGAATGAATGCACATAAGCAGAAGAAAACGAGAGTGTATACCTTGCCAACACTTTTACCCGAATGGAGATACTCAACAGCATCTGCAACAGAATGGAGACCCATAAATTGTTTCGGGTCTATGGAAACCTGTACGGTTCAATTAGAGTGAGACATGAGCTATACTTGATGAAAATTGAAGACGAAAAGATGAAAATGACATGCTGATTCTCATAATCGTTAAGAGAGTTTATCTTACCTTAAGCTTTCCCGAAGAGAAAAGATGAAATAGTTTGTCCAGATGTTCTTGCCACAAGTGAGTGTATTGTACGAGGAAAAAACCAGCCTGAAAGCATTGGCATAGTTAAAAACATCAAAATGGCCTTCTTTTGTGTGTGTAATTATGCTCGTTGTCTGGTGGTTAGTGTTTACATACCACAGTTTGGCTTTTGGCTAAAAGCTTTTCGCATAGTCCGGTATAATTCGATGGTGTCCATCCATGCTCTCCTTGATACTGAAACCATAACAAATAGGTTGTTTTGGTAAAGAACAACAACATATTGCCTAATGTGTGATTATAAACCGATGATACCATTTATGGGAGCTTAAATTATTTCATGCCTAACATGTTAGAAGTTAGAGAGAATTGTACCTGAGAAATCATTCCTATCACAATGAGTCTCCCATACATCGCCAAAGCATTCAAACACAAATTGAACATATCGCCACCAACGGACTCATAGATGATGTCGAATCCTTTGGGGTATTCCTTCTTCAAAACCTGCAAAATTTGAAACTCCATTAAACTCGAGCGACCAAAAGTTGTTCGTATCGAGATTAGGCAAGAGACTTCAGCCTTGAATTAATGAAAATCAAAGGAAATAATGAAGGTGGGAGGGAGTGATAAGGATTCAAGAAACAATACAGCTTTGATACTTTCTGCTTTATAGTCTATGACTCGATCAACCCCAAGTTCTTTCAAAAGCCGGGCCTTTTCTTCACCTCCACAAGTTGCAACCACCGAATTTCCAGCAATCTTCGCGAGCTGCACATATAATAAACTAAGAATTTATAACTCCGCTAATAGATCACTCATTAATTGGTTGAGTGAATGCAATTGAAAACTTTATCCATAGCTGAAAACAAACCTGTACAGCGAATTGCCCTGTCCCTCCCGCAGCTGCAGTTACAAGAACTAGTTGTCCAGATCCCATTTGTGCTGACTAATAAGATCGACAAGAGAGAGAATATAGTCAGCAGAAGCAAAATTTGGTACGTCCACGAAGAAATTGAGATATACTATCAGAAATTATAAACAGAAAACAAATTATCAGTGCATAAAGGCTTCAAAAACCACCAAGATGTGACACAACATGCATCACCTTTTCTAGAGCAATTGATGCTGTTAGTCCAGAAGTAAGCATTGCAACAACTTCTGGATCCGGTCTCGGGACAGGAAGGATGAATTTTGCAGGAACCTAGATTATATCGAAAATTCAACCTTTATCAAGTTACCGAGTTTAAAACAAAGATATCAAATGGAAAATGAAGACTGAAGACTTTCATACCATCATATGTTCAGCATAACCTCCAAACGTCATGACTGCAGCAGGAGTGCCAATTTGCAGGCCTTTGACAGAATCCCCCACTGCTACAACTATTCCAACAGCCTGCAAAATCATGATGAAACAATGGGTAAGGAACATTGTATTGTAGATTAACTATTACCCACATGAACAACCATAGAATGTGAACATAGTTCAATTGCAACATGACTCCATGGCTTTTAAATTAAATAAATGTTGCTGTACCTCAAACCCAGCATCAAATGGAAGACGGGAGTTAAGGTCTTCCTTGCTTCCACCAAAATAACGACCTGAGCTGAAATTCACCTGTCCATAACATGCCTTTGTAAGAAAATTATGCATGTTCATAAGGGTGGATTTACATGTTTTACGGATTATGTCTATTTTCAGGGCAAAAGTCCTCAATTTTGTACGATTTACTAATAAACAATAGATAAAATAAAACAAAAAACCAATCATGAAACTCATTGAGAACAGAATACCATTAATGGTCCATATTAACAGATTTTGTTCTAGCCCGTGAAAGAATCGTACAAAAGAGTGAAATACTCGGTAAGAACACAAGGGTTTACATAACATAGTTTACTGAGCATGGATATGACTTAGACCAATGCTTAAAAAGACAGCAATAACTACTATCACTAATGTAACTATAGTTGAATTAGAGGAGACCTAATAAGATGCATGGGTGAGTCAGAAATGAAACATTCGTTTTCACTAATCTCAGCTGGTACTATTACTATGAAACTGGTTAGGTAAAGTTGTAATTTTCAAGGAGGGTTGATATGCTTACATCACTAGCATTCACTCCAGCATAGATGATTTTCAGAAGAGCATTGTGTGGTTCAATGGGCATTCTCAATGATTTGCGCACAACGCTGGTGGCCTGACGAAAATTGTGGCTCAGAGTGTGAACAATTCTGTAGGGAAGGAAATAAAAAAAAAAAAAAAAAACAGATATGATACTATTAGCGTCAGGTAATAAAATTGAAAAACAAAGGATGCATGTGAGGGATTTGACAAATAACGAAATGAAATACAATCCGAATCATAGCTTAAGGTACCCACCCCAGCTGCTAGTTGTTTTCAGAGATAAATATCCACCAAATAACAATACAAAATAGGACCCAAGAAATTTATCTTCCTTTTATATCATGCTAAAGCACTACACTCTTACTTTTATATTCAATAAGAAAAACACTGGAACTCGTATTTTTACTCACACTTTCTCAAAGCTTTCGGGAATTTGAAGATTCATGGGGGCTTTGTATGTTACTTGTTTTCTAGAACTTGAAGAACCCACCAAGTATTTTGCTTCTTCACTGGGAGTGGGCCAATACTCCATACCTCTGCGGTTTGTAATCCATAGGCACGCACCAGCTTTATTTTCATTGTTGATAAGCTCTAAAGCACCTAAAAGACAACATCAGAGATTAGTTTAAGACTCTAAAGATCAGATGACCACTAAATATCATTGGCCGAGTTGAAAGATTATTGTAGCAGTCACACAGTTACATAAATAACAGTTACATATCACTTCACCCAGAAGTCTATTTAGTCTAATTCTGTACAGGATATAGAATGGCCTAAATCCTTGCTCAACCTCCCTAACTGCTTTTTCTTCTAGGGACCAACTACAAAATTAGCCTGGGCTACTTCGTATTACTCAATGTTATTTGAGAGATCTATATGTTTACACTGGTCTTGATCGCTCATCTTGGTAATTTCAATTTCAGATATAGATGGATATCATCAACATCTTATTTATGTTTAGTTCAATATATTGTAAGAGATACTTAATCATATAAATAAAATGCAAATGATTCTTAAGCTTATTTCTTAGCCGTTATTAAGATTCAAAGTTGAATGTGATTGCGTAACAACTTTATTTTGTTGAAGGAAGATTTAACTAAGCATACCTTTCACAACCATTTCCATTGTCAGAAAGCCACCAATTTTATTAATAAAATTAGCATCCACTTTTTGGCTCATATGAGTTGGAACAAACTGCATCCACATTCATGTATTAGCAAGAATGACAATGACACGACACTGACAACAGCAATAGTAAATAAACAAATCGATAATGATAATTGTTATTTATCTCTTATTAGCAAATATGATTATATGAGAAATGATTATTACTATTAAGATTTAAAGGAATGAGAAGACTGATTTGGTGCTTAATCGGATATTCACAAAATGATAAAGCAATGAAGACGGTGGAAAAGTAAAATATAATAATAGTACAAAATAGAAATCTTCATCATCATAATCATACTAAAATACTGCTTACAGAGAACTGAGCTTCGCTAACATAAACAGAAAGTAGAACTTAGTAATTCTATCTTGTGAGTTGTGACATTTCCAGCAAAAATCACAGAAATCAATTTTGAGGATTTACACTATCTTGTGGCTTTCATAGGTCATCAGAATGGTTACAAAAATTTGATCCTAATTGAATTCAAGAAAAAGCAGTACTCTTATAAGAGACTATTACCTCAGGGCAAAGCACATTGATACGAATCCCTTGACGTTTGTATGGAGCAAGGGATCTAGTAAATAGAACAACACCACCTAGAGGGAAGACAAAAAGAAGGAAAGCACTCTCATAAGTAACAAATTCTATGTGAAGCAAGGATCATGCTTATATGCATATGCATGTTCAGATTTATACTTTGCATTTTGGTAAACAAGTATGAACCAAGGAAAAAGGTCTTAGAAAGGAAATGGTGAAATAAGATGGAACAAAGCAACAAACCTTTGGAGCCAGAATAAATGGGGTCTAAATAAGCTGGATAAAGGCCAGAAGCAGACCCCAGATTTATGATAACACCGGGCTTTTTTGCAGCTTGCATGGCTTTAACCTGCTCAGAAACCACAATTCATCATATGTATGATGAAATACTATCGTCAATGAACAAAGTCAAAGCATCAGTAGGAAACTTTTCTCTCATGGATCCTTAACATCTTTATCATTAATTTATCTTTCTTTTATTTTTCCAATTTGTACAAGGAAGTGAATGCATAGAAAATAGATATTATTTTTTCTAATTTCTAGAGATT
This sequence comes from Pelargonium myrrhifolium, assembly GCA_036897405.1. Taxonomy (NCBI): domain Eukaryota; kingdom Viridiplantae; phylum Streptophyta; class Magnoliopsida; order Geraniales; family Geraniaceae; genus Pelargonium; species Pelargonium myrrhifolium. Next base: position 2,720 of record JAYMTK010000140.1, on the reverse strand, counting down.
TCCATACGCACTTAAAACAAAACCAGAAAACATCCAGATGCAGACATGTATCTCTGGAATTTGGAAATTTACTTAGAATACAAACTTTTGTAATCCAACACCAAGCCAAAAAGGATAAAAAGGAGTAGAACTTGAAACTGTACATAGTCCATAATTTAGTCAAAGACGAAACAAATCCAATTATGATTTTATTAGAAGGCACTCCAACTATGAGACACAAAAAAGGGGTAATTAGGGAAAAGGGGCTTATACTCTCAAAACTAAACTAGAAAAGTTTTCTAAAATGCTAAAGATGACTGTCAAGAAGATCTCTTTACAAGCTCAGTCCCTCACAGATCACTAATGCAATATGAATATTACCAAGAACAGAAATGATGGGAGTGAAGAACCTGACTTCCTATCATTTTCCAAATGTCACACCGCTATCACTAATTGTTTTAAGTTATCCATAAAACTAGCATGTACACCTGATCAACATGAACGACGAACAAGCAACTTTTTGCATTTTGCAGTAAACGAGGAAAAACAAATTCAACTCATAACATACCGCGAGTCGAGTACAGTCAATAACTGCAATCAAGTTCACATTAATAGTATGTTTCCACGAATGAGTGCCATCAGTTTGATCTTTATGGAACGGTACAGGATTAACAATGCCAGCACTATTGATACAGATATCTAATCCTCCATATACTGCAACATGCTTCTCAAAAACAGCAGCTAGGTCTCCTATTCGAGCAAGAAAGTTTAGAATAACCATTTGAAACACCACAATATTCTGAATAAATGCATATAGATAAAAAAGAAGAAGAAGAAAATGGTCCTTCAAGTGATATGCACATGAAAATATGCCAATCTGCATGATCTCACTAACAAGTAAAAATAAATGTCATTTCATTCTTTGGCTGTGTAATATCCCTAGATCTCGAAATTCCAAACTGCATAATATAAAAGCACATGTATACAACCATCGCCTCAAAGGCTCGAATTAGAGACCTTACTTCAGGAAACCAAGCTCAAGTAAGTTCTCGAGTTCTAGCCAAATAAAAAATATAACCGGAAACAGACCCATTTTCAAGACTTACTAGTCAATAACAGCTTACTTACTTGAGTTAGTCACATCACATCTCACAAACATAGCAGAAGGGAACTCTAATTTCGGATGGAACTCGGCACTCTCTTTTGCAACAAGGGCTGCAACTTCCCTTCCATTTTGTTCATCAAAATCCACAACAGTCACAAACACCCCTTTCTTTGCAAGAGCCAAGCTAAGAGCTTTACCTGCAAATCATTACCAATTTATCAACTACCTCCAAAGTTTTTTCTTTTTTGTTTTTTATCAACAAGCGTACCAACACCGAGGGTCGAACCTGAGATCTTGAGTGACCAAGTGAAATCAACCACTTTACCTCCATAGTTAAGCCGCTACACTTTCCAAAAGGTACAGTTTGACTTTTTCACTATCACTCTTTAAGCACTTATTTTGTGAATATTATAATGAATTACAATATAATAATTTATCAAGCCATGAAAAATACATAATCTAAATTTCTAGAACATTAATATTTCCTTATAAAGTGATCAAAAGGTGTATAGTTTTTCAATTAATCAGAGCTCTCATCCTTAACGTTCAACACCTAAGAACTAGAATTCTCAATCAAAATCGGTAAATCAGATACGATCAGATAAGAAATCGATGGAAAATTTACCGATTCCGGAGCCAGCGCCGGTGACCAGAGCCGATAGACCAGGCTTGAGCTCCATTTCTGTTGCTCGTCTCGAGGTTTGGTTTCAGTATCAGGAAACAGATTCGAGTGAGCCGAAGAGTACAAAAAGTGAACAGAAGCTCTGTGGAGACCGATGGCGGGAGGTTTTTGCTTATTTATTTGTCCGTTGTTCGGTTTTTTTGGGACGATGACTGTAATGATTTAATTTTCCATTATATTGATTTTTAGCTTGTGTCGTTAAGCACTCGGGACGGCCGTGAGTGGAGCTGCTGAGAGGGGATGAGATCCTCTGCGCCCGTGCTCACTTGTGCCATTTTGTTCCTGAAAATGATCTTATCATCTATCCTCTTTTTGTGCTCGTCGTGTTCGTGTTGTGTTGAATAGAAACACGAATACGAGATATTTAATATGATAATTAAATTGGTCGTATTGAATTGATAAGATTGATACGAACACGATCCAACACATTCTGTACGATAGAATCAACATGTTTGACACAATATTATTCAAAATATTTGATGTGACACGACACAACTCATTGCATGAGTGTGCATATGTTGGGTGTGTTCTGCGGGCCACGGCACAACTAATTAATCGTACTTGCATCTATGTTTTGGAAGCCTATCAGTCTTTATCTCTTAAAAGATATGATATAAAGTTTTAGGGCAAATCACAGTAAATCCCCCTACTCTTATACACTTAAAACACATGACCACCTCCTATTTTAAAAGTCGATAATGGAGTACCCAAATTATGGTGTATAGTGTAATAGGTGGATTCCGTTAACGGAAGGTGAAAAAAGTTCATTTTACCCTTGACCTAAACATTGTTCATCTTCTTCCTTGTAGTTATTGTTCATCATCTTCATCATCATCTTCTAGGGTTCCTTTCTCAACTCAGATTTATGAAATTAATTGTACCATTTTGTTTGTTTTTGTTTCAATTTATGTGGGTTCATCAACACACTAAACATTACATTTCACTAATCAAAAA
>JAYMTK010000139.1:0-30362 GCA_036897405.1 Pelargonium myrrhifolium | reverse complement strand
CTCATCAATTTCATTTGATGACACCGTTGTAATTGTTCTCGTTAGTTAACTTAGTTTAGATTAAGCATCATATAGCGACAATTGACGATATTGGTATTGTTGCATATTGAATCAATTCGGAAAAAAAATAAAAAAAGTTAGGAAACCATATTAATAAATTTTTTGATATAGACAGGTGCCGAAACCCTGTCTTTCAACGACACAATATCCTCATATTTACAAAAAAAGACCGTTGTTAGCCTAGGACTTTAGACACTTGACTGCACCAAAAATAGTCTCTTACACTCCACCACAAAGGATGGGTACATTAGGGATCCATCCTAGAATCTGTTTTATGCAACTTCTAAAATAAGGATCAAGTATAAGTATAGTAGGATTGTGTACAAATTGTCAACTGTAGTATTGACAATTTTGTGCCATCTTATACAGTCTGTGGTCGGTGTTTCATGTTTCTTGTTTATTGGTAGTTCATATCAGCAATTTATTTATTTTAAGATCTTAAAATTCATGCATATCTTATATTTTATTATGTGACAACGATTGAGTGTAGGGTACAAATAGCAGAGAGTTCAAACCTAATTCTACTATTATTTGAAAACAAATACACATTTTTTTTTCTACTTTGAAATGAAACAAAAGATCGAATCAATTTATAATACAGGGTGCATGAACCAATATATTTGACACTTAAACCCGACATTTGATCTATAAATCACACCATTTTCAGATCAAACTTGGATTAGATCTTTTCGGCCCGACTAAAGACTCAAATTGGGCAAGCACAAGATTAGTCGGTTAGAGTTGTTCTACTAATTAAGTTAGAAGTCTCGATTTGGAGTTTCTAAAAATCCTTATAACTTTATCGCTTTTATGGTCCTTCCTAACCAGTTCATATTAGCCGAAGTGATTCGAGCAATGCTTTTAAAATTATATTAATTGTGTACGTTATTGAATTTTTTTTTATAAATAAAATACCCCCTTAAATTATAATATTTCAAAATTAGATTTAAGAAATTTTTAAATCAATTTAATGTCAACTTCCAAGATTTTTACTGAAATGATTTGCCCACTTTTCTTTATTTATTTGTTAGGCATAAAATACCAGTAATATTTCAAATAAATTCTAATCCCAAGTATTCATCGATAATTTTAAAATAGGAAAATGAATAGTCATTTTGAAATGAAAAGAGTAATAATTGTGACACAATAAGAGTAAAATGTGTATCAGTTGACTGATAAATCAGTTACAACTTAACCAAACCAATGGGGTGTAATTTCACTTATAGTCACTCAAGTGAATTTGTGGGAGCGGAGCGACCTGTCCGAATCTATGATTTTAAATGAAGTGTCACCACCTTATTAGTGCAACTGATATAAAGTTACTCTGATAAGAAAGATAGGTATCTATAAGTTTTAGTCTAAAAAACATAGTATTTCTGAAATTACTCTCTACAAAATACAAAGAATTGTTCAATGTCAAATGCTATTATAATTTGGTATGAGATAAATGATCCAATTGGGCATCTACAATCTATTTAAATCAGCACAAAAGAAGACAGACATGTTCTATACAGATGGCAAGAATCAAAGCTTCTTAAAGAAATATATGGTGACAAACACTTGAGCAATATTTAAAGACTAACAGCATTTAAGGTTTCTAATATTTTATTAGGGCCAACAATTTCGGTCATGAGTCATGACCCATAACACAACACAAACACGAGTTTAAACGGGCTTAATTTCAACTTAACCGGTTTGTGTCGACTAACTAAACCCGTTTCATAATTGGGTTATACTTGGGTTGTACCCATCCGCCTAGCCCGTTTAATCAAACGAGAAGTGTAGCCTGTTTACGACCCACCCATTTAAAAATAAAAATGTACTTTTATGAGTATAATTATGTAATTATGTAAAAAGGACCCTTACAAATTACAAAGGGAAAATTTATTGGCTGTGTTGTGACGGGTAATTTTGAGACCAACTACTTAAACGTGTCAACGTGTCGTTTTATGCCAACCCACTCGTCAACGGATCATATAATTCAACCCGTTTAATAATTCCGTCAGATTTAAAAGCGACCCATTTATCACAGTACTAAACTTCCAACACGAATTCACACCCCTAATTTTTATAGCCAACAAAAATGTATTATAATATAAAGAGTAATATGTGCATTAGTTGACTGATATAATTTTATATCAGTTGGATTAATAAGGTGATGACACCTCATTTAAAAGCATGGATCCGGACGGGTCACTCCGCTCCCACAAATTCACTTGGGTGGGTATAAGTGAAATTTAATGAAGTGTCATCACCTCATTGGCTTGGTTAAGTTGCAACTGATATAAAGTTATATCAGTCAACTGATATACATTTTACTCTATTTTATATAGGGTAAAATGTATATTTGATTTATATAAAATTATATCAGTTGCAACTTAACAAAATCAATGAAGTTATGACACCTCATTTAAAATCATTTATACCCACCCAAGTGCATTTGTGGAAACGAAGCGATCCGTCCGAATCCATGATTCTAAATAAGGTGTCATCATCTCATTAGTTTAACTAATATAACTTTCTATCAGTCAACTGTATACGTTATACCTTTTGATATAATAAGATATTATATAACTACTTTACCCCTACTGACTGAAAAAGTAATAGATACCAACCAACTTATTTGAGAACGGATCGGTTAGAAGACATACTCACGAGAATATAAGCGGAAATATACAACAATAACTAACATTAGATAAAAACAAGACGCTCATTTTGATACGAAATAGAAGAAAACTTTGCAAGTTAATCTCTTTATTTACATTTATTTTGTGCATTTTTAACATTGCAAGATTTACAAGAAATTGTCCACACCAACAAATGTATAAATATGCTTTCAACAATTTTGTAGTAAACTAAATAGCACAATACATTCATCAACACAAAATATTTCCAGCTCGCAACATATTCGCGCATTCGTTAAGCAAAATATAACATCAAATTACGCAAATACAACAAAAACCCGATATATGTCTAGTTGGGATCACAGATCAAATTTTACGACCATCTCATCTTTTTATTCTGTACTTACAGCAACGGTTCCCAACTCAAACACTCTAGATTTCAGCTTTCCAGCTTTTCCCGGATCACGATAAACAGACAACAAGTTCCGATCAAGTTGCGGGACACAAAAGTATACGGTTTTTTTTTTTGAATTTACAGAGGATCGTAGGATTGAGAGCGTGACTATTGCTAATATTGCAACCTCTCATCGTTATTGAAATGCAAGGTTTCCATACCTCGAAGAGTGGACTCGAAGTTCTTTATATTTGAGGCGTTTCTTCCGGATGATGCGCGGTTGTTTTGCTCTGAGGGAGAGCTTCGTTGCGCGCCAGAAATCTTGTGTGCCGCTCCTGGGCTTGTGCCTGTAGCACGGGTGCGAGAAGGGTCGGATTCGCTCCCGACAGTGACCGGATCACGGCTGGTGGAGATGGCGGGTTGCCTCGAAGTTCCACTTGTCCGCACAAAAGTTGAATTAGATATCTGTAAAAGTGGAAGTGTGAGGGACTCCCAGTAACATAGAATATAAAACATTTACTCGTTGTGATCCAAAATAAGCGTTCATTTCCTTCTCTTCGTAAAATTTACGAATAATCTGATTGGCGGTGTTAACTTCTCATCATGTGCCCCAACATGACTTATCTTAGGGGCATTACTGGTAATTCATGTATAACCAACTTTCTAAAAAGACAAGTAGATAGTCATTGGGAGTCGACGCTTATTTTGGGACAGAGGGAGTGTCTCGGACAAGCACGGAAATTTTGAATTTAAAGTATATCCGGTGAGCATTTCACACCAATCACACTGGGATTAAAGATTTCCTGAATAATGGCCATTTTGTGGAATCGAAACAAGCAATTTCAAGAAATATTCGACTTCGGACAGATTAAGACACTAAAAATTCCCACAAAATAATTTGGTCGACTGATGCAATTTAAGAACAGCTTTTAGAGAACCAAAGAGACTTTCAGCATACTAAATGTGCCCAAAAGCTTCAAAATTCATATCCACATAAAAGAGGCATTAATTTATTTAAGTAATGTACGAGGCAAGTGCGGGGCATCTATGGAAAAGTATGATGGAACGAATCCCCGACTAAGGTTTTAAGACGATCACAGTTACGTGAACAGAAGGGAATGCTACGAAAAACTACGTCCTGTGCTTATACCAAGCCAAAGCCTATTGTGAATCTAACAATCATATAAAGTAAAAGGAAAATTTACTAACCATTGCATCTTTGCCCATGGTTGGATCATTTACAGCTGGGCCTTTCTGCTTAGACAAGTTTCCAGCATTTACAGGTGGCCCAGAGCTCCTCCGACGGGAAGGATCCGTTGAAGACCAACCAGTAACTCTACCATCTTCACCACCTGCAATAAAGTTAGAGAAGCGAAATCGTAAATCTAAATTCTAATCTGAATGTTGCATAAAAACGAGGATGGAGAGATCCTTTTATAATCGGCACGCAGAAAGCGTACCTTGATATAAACTACATATTTTGAGGTAAGTAGCAAAATTACCTGATTGCCTATCAGCGGTGGCACCAGTTTGAGGTAAGCCAGTGCTTGGTCCAGCACCCGGACCCTGTAAAAAGTATGAGTAAATCAGATTCAAATGAAAGGATTTACGGTAAACAAGCTCAAACCCATAAAGACAGGTTATCATCACAACATGCCACTCACAAGAGGACGGGAAGGAGGAGCTGCAATCTGCGACTGTTGATACTTCAAAATGGTCCAATCAAACACATAATCAAACTGAAAACCTGAAGCAACAGAAAATGACACAAAATGAATTGGATAAGAAACCAGTGAACATACTAGTGCACAATATGAATAAGAATATCGAATAGAATGCAAACCTTCACGAATAAACAGGTCTCGAAAGAGTCTTTTTAGATAAGCATAATCTGGTTTATCATCGAACCGTAGTGACCGACAGTAGTGGAAGTATGACGCGAATTCCGTAGGATAACCACGACACAAGGACTAAAGAAACAGCAGTTAGCTAGAAATTTATAATATGGAACATATATCATTCACAGAAATGCCAATTCTAGACATGACTGTAATAGCTTACCTCAATTGAAGTTGATACTTTCTTCTCACTGATCTTTTCATACTTCTGCTTCTTAGTTCCAGCTTTCAGTCCCTGCCATGGCAAACTGCAAAGATTTTCACATATAAGTGCACCGCGTAATAGAACAAAATAAGGTATATAACGGTGGGAAACAATTTTTACCTGCCCCGTAAGAAATACATAAGGACATATCCAAGTGACTCTAAATCATCCCTGCGGCTTTGTTCTATGATGGAATAAAAATAAAAATAAAAAGCAAGAGAGGAGTAAGAACTGGTTGGACAAATTGCAAGTGAATACAATGTATGAAAAGAGGTCACAAACTTACCAATGCCGAGATGAGTATTCATGCTTGCATATCTTGCAGTCCCCGTCAAGTTCTTATTTTCTCTGAAAATTATATGTACATATCAGGTTTAGAAATGGTTATGGTAAAAAGGAGTAGGACAAACAAGAACAATTAGTTAACCTTCTGACCATCTTTTCCACAATAATATATTGCAAAAAACATAACAAAAATGTAATGATGGCATCTCAGATATACAGATAACTTCAAACTCGTAACATTAAACTAAAATAATTACGGAAATTTAACCGTTTTACGACTTATCAAAACTAACCTATAAGGAATATGTTGATGGGTTGAAGTGTCTCTGTACTTTTTAGCTAGACCAAAGTCGATGATGTACACCTACATGAAAATGGATATTAAGTGGTGATCAACATGAGCAAGAAACAGGGATGCAAAGTGATCATAAGTTTCAAGCCAATACCTGATTTGCACGCCGACCTAAACCCATAAGGAAATTGTCTGGCTTGATATCTCGATGCAAGAAAGATTTTGAGTGAACAAACTCAACTCGATTGATCTGACAGGAACACCAAGAATTGACATTAATAAAATAATGAATAATATACGATATACTAACATAACAACCATACAAGAGAAATCCTACCATCTGATCTGCAAGCATGAGAACAGTCTTCAGGGACAGTTTTCTACTGCAGAAGTTGAATAAATCTTCAAGACTAGGTCCCAGTAAGTCCATCACAAGAACATTGTAATCTCCTTCAACGCCAAACCATCTCACGTTTGGAATTCCAGCTGCCAAAGTTCAAAAGAGTTGCCAACTAATAAGACTAAATATCAAACCAATGTATACTATACTCCACAAAAGATTTGAATGGAAAAACAAGAAAGAAAAAAGTCTTACTTCCTCCTTGTAGTATTTTATACAATTTTGATTCATAGAGTAATTGAGGGTGCTTCGTCTTGATATTTTCCTGATAAAAGAAACAAAATAATAATTTACACACATATCCGTCAAATGAAAAATAAGGAAACCTTTAATTAATTTGTCCACTAAAGGACATTCATTATCATAACAAATGTAGTAAACTACATTGATTCATGTCTTTGATGATAAACACCATCTGATTAAATCAATTACCACAATCCATATCTTCATAGCAATCTTGAAATCAACCTACTTAGAAATCAAATTAATAATACAGAAAACCAAGCATGCAAGTACACCATATAAATGGCACTTCCAAAGTGAGATAGAACCCAGTTTCTGTGGGAATCTTAACAATCATTTAAAGAATGTCAAATTGGATACACACAAGTTCAGGATATCAATCAGCAATATCTTGTAACCTTAACATTTCATACAAATGTGAACATTCTCCAACCTGAAGTCTTATGTACTAAGCCTTCAAAGTCACAATAATCTCAAAATCAGCCAATAAGATAAGCAACTGTTTTCCAGCTATCTGCAGCTTATTTCTAGTCCAAAAGGTCAAATACGAATGACCAAATCAAGCAACTCTCTTAACTCATCAGCCAAATTTTCAGTATGTCTGTGTGTCGAACATGCCAATTACCGCTTTAACTATCTCAACTACATAGTTGAGGTTCAAGTACTCTATACAATCACCAACAACAAACTCAGAACACTAACACATATCAGATGAAAATGGACCAAATTACACACTACCTAACTACTCTACACCAAAATCACACAAAACAAACAATTGCAAAACATTAAATTCCACAAATTTCCAAGTAAACTCGAACGAACTAAACCTTCACAATCCCCTCAAAATCAGCCAATAAGATGAGCAACCATTTTCCAGCAACATGCAACTTATTTCTAGTCCAATAGGTCAAATACCAACAACCAAATCAAGCAACTCTCTCAGCCCATCAACCAAATTTTTGGAAAACCTCTTCCTATGTTGTCGAACATGCCAATTACCTAAATTATACACGAGCATCAATTACTCTACACAATCATCAACAACAAACACAAAGATCACATATCAGGTGAAAATGGACCGGATTACACGCCACCTAACTAATCTACATCAAAATTCCACAAAACAAACAATGCTGAAACATTATATTCATTTCCAAGTAAAACTTGAATGAACTAAATCTTATTGTACTAAACATGAGACCTTATGTACTAAACCTTTGAAGTCACAATCACCTCCAAATCACCCCATAAGATACACAACCATTTTCCAGCTATCTGCAGCTTGTTTCTATTCCAAAAGGCAGATACAAATGACCAAATCAAGCAACTCTCTCAACTCGTCAACCAAATTCTCCAAACCTCTCTTCCTATATCTGTGTCGAAAATGTCAATTACCTCACCCACTTCAATAATGCTTTTCCAAATCCGCAGTGTACAAAATTTAACAACCTCAGCTACATATCAAGTGCTCGTTACAATCAACACCAACAATCTCAGAAAATCTATCACATAACAAGCGAAATTGGACCAAATTACACACAACCTAACCACAAACAATGCCAAAACATCAAATTCCACAAATTTTAAAGAAAAAACAAAAGAAATCCACTCACGAGCTTAATTGCGACCTCCTCATTGGTCTGAATATTGGTACCTACAACACCAAAACGCAAAATTAAACCAAAAAATTCACAAAAAACACCAACACAGATCACGAAAACAGTAGAACACAACGAACCGAGATAGATCTCTCCGAACGATCCGCTTCCGATCTTGCGGCCGAGCCTGAACTTGTTACCAACCCTCGGCTCCATCAATCGACGATCAGACGAAACCCTAACCCTAACCTTCTCTCTCTCTCTCTACGCTGAAATCAAACCCTAACCACAAGAAATCCAGAGACCGATCCGATGATTAGGACAGGGACGCAAAAAAGGGAGCTGTGGAGGGGTAAAGTTGGAAAGTGGAGGGCTTTCTCTCTCTAGAGTGGTGGAGAGAGAGAGAGAGTGATCACAGAAACCACCACCACTCTCTAAACGGACTCTCTTGTACGGCAATGGCGTTTTCAACAAAATTTTTCTTCCTTTTCCCGTGCTAAACGACGTCGTATTGCACATTCTAGAATTTTGATGTAAAATCCAAAGAGTGTGATTTCTCAGCCAAGACATAGAAATATGGATCCGGGCGGGGGCCCCCCGCCCCCAAAATTTTATGGGGGGGGGGAGAGGGGGTATTGAACTTTATGGAGACAAAGAATCAAACACCCTCTATCATGGCATCCGAACCTTTTGTATTCACAGGATGTCAACTTTTTAGCAGTCAGAACGTACAAGGATTACAATACAATTGAGATGTTGATTAGAAAAGAAGAAGAAAGGGAATCGAAATGAGTTTCCCATTCCAAAGCCATACTCATGACCAGAAAGTCATAACACAAACATGATGAATGAGAATCTCATTTCCATTCGGATTCTTGATTCCCATTGCTGAACAACAATTCTAATCCAAAGGTTATCTAAGAGTGTAATATACTAATTTAAACCACTCTCTGATAATTACTACACAAAAAGAAACACATATAAATGGACCAAACTAAGATACCAAGGCTTGATTTCTAGAGAATGCATATAGTTCAGGAATCGAGACAGCATATACATATTCAGACTCATAGTAGCCGTTGAGATAATTCTGTCCACACCTTTCAATAGTAGGCATTATTTTCCTTGAGGCAACTCCTGCCTAGAAGTTCCAGTCCTCAAGGTCAGTACAATGATTACCATTACTGTGCGGTTGTGTGAGAACCATTCTAGATAAAGCTTATTGTAACAGACCGAATGCTTTCCCTAGAAATTCACAAATCCATTCTCTCTTACGGTCCTTGACATTATGCTTTTGTTTTCATACATACCACAAACTTTCGTGCAAAACTTGCAACCCATCATAACTATAACAAATTTCTTTACTAGACTTCTAATAATAATAGCTCACTGTTCTCCGTAATACATAAGGAAAAGAAACACGTCTTAACAGAAACCCCTTGTTTCTGTAATATACTCAAATCAAGCATTTCCTTTGTTTTTTTAATTTGGTGATTTCCAAAACCCATTTTGATTCCTAACTTCAATTGAAGTTGTCACAATATTGATTTGCATAGCAGCATTATTTAACACTTTGAAGGTAAAAGGAAGTTATCCAATATCTCAAATTGGAAGTTAATAGATACAGTGTGTGAAAGAGACATGGTGTTCTACCCAATATTAAGGAAGAGATATACAATAAGTGGAACATTAACAAATAGCATAATGCTGCGAAAGGTCAAGTGGTTTAAGGCGCTTGATCCTCTAGAGGTCTCAGGTTCGTGCCTCGGTTGTTACGCTTGCTTATCAAAAAAGAAAAGCATAATACTGCGAAAGTAACAATCGTTTCAGACGTACTTACCTTGTCTACTATAGTACTTAGAAGTCCCACGCCAATTGGCTGCATGTTCTCAAACTGGATTGTGCTTATCTATAGAAGAAACATAGAATAAGATGTCGAATAGATTATGTAGCTCAGAAATTATGATACATTTAAAGCAGTGCAATGATATATGCCAGGCAAATTATATTCAGCACCTGATAAGCAAGTGAAATTAGCTCTTGTATGTGGAGGACTAGCCAACGACCAGGGCCTGGTGAATTTCCATCTTGTTTACTTGCCAAAGAGAGGTCAAAGTGAGCAGGATCTCTTCCTACAGCTGTAGGCAGATGGCTCAAACACCTATGTACCGGCAGATTACTATGTTATGACAGGCTAAGTAAATAATAGATTTATCAGGAAAAAAAGGAAGAGATAATCATGAATGCAGGATAAGGTAATTGGGGTTCGGGAGTGGGATTCAAGTTGAGGCTATTTTTAAGCAGAAGTGGGAGGTGCGGACCGGACAAATATTGCACATATATAGACCCGTTCACAATTAAACTTAAAATTGGCATATTGGCTAAATTAAGTTCTTTTATGCAAAAACTCTCTAAACCAGTAATATAAATCACAGCATATCGTAATGCTTTTTGATACATCATCCAAAACAATGTGATAAGAAATAAACCAGTAGTACCCTCTTATAGTAAATATTAAAAAATAATAATAATAATAATAAATAATAATAATAAATTATTGGATAGAAGGAGACATAAATAAATAAAAAAGATTGCTTCTCTTCGTAAGCATATACTGTCCTCATCTAAGTACTTCCTATGCTATTAATAAAATTTCTTCTTTTATCTAAAAAAAAAAACAAAAAGGGAAACATTCCTGATGCTGCTAAGGGATTCACCATCCCAGCATCAGCTGACAATAGCAAGCACAAGTAGTTCATATTGCAGTCTAAAAGTAAATAATTTTGTCTGGGAAAGTAAGAACTGAGAGATAGCAAACATGAAAATTGTAGATATTATACCATAAAAACCAAGTAACACCGAACCATGGAATTGTGTATTGTGATTGCCTAATAAAATCACCAAGCCAATCAATGACCACTGATGCGCCAAGGATATAAATTTCAAATATGGACAAATATGAAACAAATAATAATTCAAAATTAACGTTTGAGTATGTTAAATTAATTTTGTTTCTTATAGTTTTCAAATAGAGGAAGAAGATAAAAGGCGGGTTCACATACTCTGCAGCAAAAATTCTAGTCCGGTATCTAAGATGCTTGTCTTTATTAGGCCTAACACTGAAAGCATCAAAAGCATGACCGCGCCCTGGCATGCCTTTGGAGCTAGAAACCATGGTTTCACCGTCGTCTCCAAAATTTTCTGAATCGCCATCTGCACCATTTATGGAATCATTTTCCACGTTTGTATTTGTTTCAGCGTTTTTTCTAGTTGATGTACCAAGAACCTGGATAAAAGTTTCGACAATACAATTGAATTAAAACCCAAATTGCTACACAAGTACACAGTTTAGTGGACTCCCAAAGATTTACATCAACAAGTTATTAAAGACAATAATCCATATTATTTGTTGGATGACATGTAAAACATCGTCTACCAGGTGCAAAATTTTCTGTTTAGTGAGAATAATAAGAGCTTACCATGTTACGACATACTGATATCCAATGAGATGGACAAGATGGGCAAGATGCATAAAGCAATCGCATAATTGTGGCCCGAGCCAGATTCCCAATCCTACAAATAACAAATCATGTAAAATATAGGCATCAAATGATGTCATTAATACAGTAGCAGCAAGAAGAGAAAAAAAATTCAGATTTAAAGTAAGACCTAAGGAAAAAATTAACTAAAAGAGTTAAAAGCAACTAATCTAGTCTAAGTCTCGTGCAATTATTGTAATGCATAACCGCATAAGAAGCATCATATTCAAATACTTAGAAACGAAATTGAGATCATAAACAATTTATTCATCCACACCCACTGTCTCAGAAATGTGTTGAACTTCTACATCTGAAACACAATATACCAGTTGAAATATACTTCAACTTTTATGAATACTGTCTCAAGCTAGTTTCCTCCCCGTTGTTAGCACCTCTTATTCCAGGTTATCTTCTTCATATCATCTGTCCTTTCTGCTTAATCTTATTTCATAACACATCCGTTGGATTTTATTTCAAATACATCTTTCCATAAGTTGATATAGGATGTATACAAGAGAAGAAACAAAATTTTAATTACTTTTGATTTAATTATTTATTCACACGGACATTAAACTATCCAGAGGGAATATGGAGGAGCGTACTTAGTAGGAGCAGAAAGTAATGCAGTAGCAATCTAAACAGGGAGACTGTCTATGAGTTCAAGACCTCCAGACGTCCTACTTTCTCTTACAATGAACGCAGCAGTTGAGACAATATTCGTAGACTCTGCAATCATACAGAACTGAGTATGATCAAACGAATAGGTCCCAAACACTGATGACCAGAACTCACTAGCAAGGATAGCAACAAAAATTCACCACTCTCCACTACTTGCCCACAAGAAATGTCTAGAATCACACGATTATGAATTAATACACGTTCAACATGAGGAATTTGTTCACGCGCATGTGTTAGTATAACTGAATTCAGCGCACACACCACAATCACAATCAGCAACTTTGGTACAACACCCTATGCACACTCGGAAACACAAATGCTGCTGTGAACTACCCTTGGCAAGGGCACATGTATAGAAGTCTGTTTTTCTTTTCTTTTTCTCTTTTTTTTTTTTTTTTGCTCAGAGAAACAGCTATACCCTATACTTGTAGAATTGCTCTTGCTCAATCCATTTACTTGAGACCCCAGCACGAACCACCAACAAAAGCAGTAAATCTCATAAAGACTTCACATACTCTGGAGTCTGGACACCAATCACGCAGCCAAAAGCCACTTAAGAAAAATAGCTCTTGGTAATTCCAACCATATATCAGTATCAGCCTAAGAGTTCAAGAAAATCATAAGGACTTCTGATGCCGAGTCCAACTGTTTCAGTAGTAATGTGTTGCCTCCAACTATCTAAAGTACCAAAATACTTAAATTCATCCAACATAACCCCCTCTCATCCAATAGAGGAAATTTATCTACACTACAACAGATACATAGAAACAAGAGATAAAACAAAATAAACAAAGAAAAAAGTACAGCTCACCTCCTTTCACGTTAACATGTTGACAAGGTCAATGTTAAGTAAAATGGAGCTTGATGGTCTTTGGGGAAGTGTTAATGTATCTCACTGAAAAAATGTGAGATCCATATCCACTTCATACTAGTTGGGCTCTCCACATAATAGCTTACATTTAAATTGAATTGGTCCTCTACATGGCATTGGAGTTGGTTTAGTTTGGGCATAGTGTCCATATGTGTTATCTCCCTTCTTAGTGCATGTGCAGACATAGTTATGTTGTCCAACCTCCACGTGAGAGAGAGTGTTTATGTATCCCACGTTAAAAGAATGTGAAATTTGTCACCACTTGATGTACTAGTTGGACATCCACCAAGCACTTTTAGTCGAGTTAGTCCGCAAAAAAAAAAGGTCCAAGACCGTAGAAACTCTTCTACCTCTATAAATAGAAGATATATTGTAACCCTAATAAAACTAACCATAACTACACACAAAGAGAGCCTCTACACAATAAGAGGAGGAAGTGTGGCTGGTGGATGCAGGTCTCATTGACCGAACCAAGTTAAATATGGTCTACTTGTGTGGCTGATTGTTCTTGTTGCCCAGTTCGCTTGTTCTCTATCTTACTTTGATTTTGTTAAATTTGTTTTATTGATGTGATTAAGTTGTGATAATTAGTACAAGAGACTCCTTTATATAAAAAGATTTAGACTAAAAATAAGAAATAAGCTAGACTAGGAAACTAAACTATTTTTTTTTTAATACAATATATTTCTTAATTTCACCAACACTTTTTCTAATTCTACTAAACTTAAAACTGAACCTTCACACTCCCCCTCAAGCTGGATCATGAAAGCAATGCGAAAGCTGGGATTTTTTTATGAGAGAACTTTGTTGACGTAGCATTGTGTGATCACATGACTCAGAGACTACGTTTTGGTAGTATGGTCATATGAGAGACTCAGTGGCTTAGTGTGTCCTCATGACTCGGGGACTACGTTTTCTTAGTAGTATGATCAAACAAAAGGCCCAGGGACTAAGCGTGTCTTCATGACTCAGGGACTAAGCGTGTCTTCATGACTCAGGGTAGTATGGTCATATGAGAGGCTAAGGCCTGAAATAACATAGATTTGGGAAACAAGAATCTGGCCTACTTCCTCCAACGAGGTGCATGGCAGCGCATGACGGCGTAGACAGTGGCTCCAATAACAAAGGGCGACCAACCAGTGCTTTCTGAACATTGGTATCTGGTCGAACAAAACAAAACTCTAGAAAAAACGGTTGGTTGTTATGGGAACACACTTCTTCTACAATTCTTCAATAGACTTGTTGACGTCACATAGGTGGACGTCATCTTCAAAAACAAGAGTGAAATTAAAAGAAAAGAAAGAGAAAAGACTAGGGTTTATTTATGAGATTCTACTCCTCACATGCAAGCATACCATGTGTAGGGAGGATGAAAAGAAATAAATTCAAGAATTTTAACGAAATCTTGAAGAAAGAAAATAGTATTGAAAATCTTGACGAAAGAGAAATTATTGGCCAAGCAAGCAACCTAAGGTTGCTGCCGGAATGGTGGAAGCTTCAAGAGACTCTCAAAATAATTAATCGAGAGGCTATGAGAGCATGTTACATTTGTTTTATTGATGTGAATATGTTTATAAGAGACTCATTTATACAAGAGATTTAGACTAACAATAAGAAATAAGCTAGACTAGGAAATTAAACAAAACTTTCCTAATTCTACTAAGATTAGAATTGAAACTTCCCAGATTTAGTCTCCTTGTGGTTTTGAAACCCGACAGCTAGTATCAAAGCTTTGGGTTTCATTCAAGTGGGAGAAAATGGCGGGTGAATGGAAGGTGAAGATCAACAAGTTTGATGACACAAATTTCGGGTAGGTTGATGTACTGCAATGGTATTCACAAGACCAAAAATTGCTCATGCAATGAGAGGGTGAGAAGACGTGATCAACCTACAAATGAAAGATTGTCAAGTAAATGGAGCTTGATCGGTATCATGGAACATGTATAAATAGGCCCATTTCTTCCTCTCTTCTTCTTTTATAAATAGAAACATGTATTGTAACTCTGATGGCAGGGTTTTAGTGGGCCTAGAATGCGCAAGAAACAAAGAAATTCCTTTAGTCGCGGGGGGGTGGTTCATATATGTTCCTTATAAACTAAAACAACAATTTACTATGGTGTAGCTGATCATAACTACACAAAAAGAGAGGTTCGCTTATAAGAAGAGGAAGTGCGGCTGGTAGATGTAGGTCATGTGGACCAAACCTATCTTGTTTTAATTTGTTCTCCTTGTGATTTTGATCCCGAACAGTCAAAGCAGCCCAAGTCAAACCATTGCTCAAATCCTAGTCCACATTTTGTAATGGATTTATTACCGTGTTTAGAAATGGTTGAAAACAAGAAACTAGCATGATTCATATGACATGAAACAGTAATATAAAAATTGAGCATGGTGCAACAGTTCATAGTGATATTCACTAATATTAGCCATTTTCAGTAAGAACGGTGACTAATCTCATTTGAAATGAGGCAGTAAAGCTGATTAATCAAATTAAGACAAAATGAAAAGTATCTCCACATACTCAGAATCAGTTTCTTCATCCAGCATATGAAACAAATTGTCTTCTATTTGTTCGTCAATAACAGACACCTGTAAAGAATAGAACAAGTACAATAATCTGATAAATTTGAACAAGGATGTGTCAGTTGAAAGATGTTCAAATTAGTAGAAAAACACATCTAGTCACTCACTGAATCCTTCTCAATAAGATGTCGTAGAGTGGAGACAGCAAGATGCCTTAAAGTTGGCTGCATGAAAAGATGACAGTAACACTTTAGAGAAAAGAACTGAACAATATATTACATTTTCAGGAACTTTTATTTTGAGAAACATTACCTGTCTTGAAGAGAGAGTTGGGAGAAGAGTTTGCACATGGGAGTGCACAGAAACAGCCTGAGGAGCAAACAGAACAAGTTGTTGTGTAAAGCGCGCACTCCTGCCAGATAAATGACATGGATTATTACCCTATAAACTATAGCAACGAGATAAAAAATATTGAAAAAACAAAATATTAATTCAATAAAATCATCTCATACACCCACAAAAATTAAAATATAAAGTTGACAAAGAGGGAGTAGGAGTTGGGTGAAACAGTGAGGAAGAAAATAAAGAGAAATAAAGGCAACATACTCGAGCATTGTGGCTGTTTCTGGCCAGGAACTAATCTCTGCAACAACAGACTGAAAAAAAAAAAAAAAAATCATCACATGTATAACTCCATTGTCACAGGCTACCAAGTAGTTAACTGAGCCCAACTAGTATATCGAGATTCAAGGGGTGTATAACTCCACGCACAATTAATGTGGGCTTTTTCAACACTCCCCCTCACACGCACAAATGCATACTATGAGGCAATACAAACAAGCCACTGGCCCAAAAGGCCAAAACCAATCCAGCTTTGCAACCATGAACCCAAAAGCCTAAAATAGTATCAACTGGTCACAAATTCCACAATTTTAATGTGGGGTTTTTCAACACTCCCCTTACGTGCTCACAAGCAGGGGAGGCATACTTCAACAGATGCAAACAGAGAAGAGGGCAAAGGACAGAGATCATTACATTTCAAAAATAAATAAAAACATTTCGAGTTTCCAACAAAATGTTTTGACAGCAGACAACAATACCTTGCAGCGTGAAAAGAAAATGCTTCCGGGTGCAAGTTCAGGACCGAGAACTGCAATAATAGCATTTATAAGCCGGGCGATGCCTTGCTGAACTTCAACACATCCATTCCCCTCGGATAAGAGAATTTCCAGAGCAAGGCCAAGCATTGCCTACAAGTGAAGAAAGAAGAGGCAAGAATACAAAATAATTAAATGAGGTTCATATTTAAAACAGATATCCGATCCTAGATGTGCAAAATCAGCATAAGAAATATCCAAGTTCTGACTTTGATGGATAAGGAGCGGTGACTGACAGTTCGAGCTGGAGGGATTGACACCAGATGTTTGTTGTGGGTTGAATGGGATAACTACAGTAACTACATAGGATACGATGATTCGCAACAGCCTGAGGAGCAAAAAGAACAAGTTGTTGCGTAAAGCGCGCACTCTTGTGAATCTGCGACGAATCCCAATATTTTTTTATTTATTTTATTTCACAAATCGATGATGCACAAGTCAGACACGTATTTTAACGACTCTTGCAAATCGGACTCTGATTCGCGAATCGATTCGAATTCGTTGGGTCAATAGCCAATAGGTGCTTTCTCGGTCCTATGCAGTTGTGACTTGTGAGAGCTTTCCATGAAGTTAATTGATTGAATGGCACCAACAATAGTTAAGAGAGGTCTTCTCGGTTTTGGGTTTCACATTCAGATACCTGGGTTGGATTCATATTTACTATGAAATTACAATTAAGTATATACACAACAATCAATTGATATTGTAATTGTGGTGAGACATATGGATCATCCTCCACCATGCTATCTATCATCTAGCTACAGATCTTCGAAATTTTCTTGTATCTTTCCCATGTACAATGGGGAACTCCTCTTATGACTTTTTATAGTTCTCTATCTTAACCTGTAACGGAATTTTGACATTTTATAGTCTAGGCGTGCATTCGAATGATCTATTATATTAGGTGAGCATTCTTGTCCAAGCTAATCAATATATAAATAATTTTTTCTAGAAAAGATGGCACATGTTCTAAGCTATCTGTATGTGACCAAACGACTGGAACAAGACAAAATAAAACAATGATTCAATCCTGACAATCGAAAACTTGTTATGCATGCACTTAAGTTGTAACACATTTGATTAGCAGAACTACATGGAAAATTGGGTATTTCAATCAATCAGATGATACCAGTACAATCATTTTCTATAGAAACTGCAATGGCCAAGGATCGGATTACCTGGACATGGGATACAAAGGACAATCCAGCAGCTTCAACGGTCAAAAGTAGTCCATGCAAAGACCAAACTTGTAAACCAGCTATAGAACTTTTTGCCAGTGATGTTAGTGAGCTCACAGTGGCAGGCACTAAAGTTGACAGCGCCATTCCTCCTGCACTGCAAGAGAGCAAATAAGATGAAACCATATAAGTATACAGTTCTATGAGAGAGAGAGTTGGTAAACTATTAGAAGTTTTAGTGAATTTATTTTCAGAACAATACAGCCGTACCGCATGGGCATACATAGCAATTTAATAACCAGCACCTTGATTTTGACAATCTATTATGGTTATCATAATGATAACATTATATGGAAATTATTGCAACTGCAGATAAAGCATTCATATATATATATGGATGACAAAAAAAATTTCATACAACCTTGGCAATTAACAAAAGCAACAACTTAAAGGCAGCACAAACAATGACTTCTCACCCACTATGAGGCACAAGGTATTTGCACATTGGCATTAGGCTATTTAGATACACACACACACACACACATATATATAAATTGTTTTAGAATTTTTAACACCACAACTGGTATAGATTACTGGAATATCATCTCCTACAACCAGTAGACTACAAGGCCAATGTGAAGCAACCAAGCTGCTTTCACATTGCATCCAATCCTATCTAAACAAACAAACTAAGCCTATAGAACTAGACAATCATTTTGGGAGACTGAAGCTTTAGGAGAACAAAATTAGTTACACTTTATCAAGAGAGAAACTGGCTGATTGTATGTCGTGTGGCAGATCAGGTAGATGAAATATGCAATAGGCTAGGCATGACTGATATATATGAATTGTTATATTTATTTTACTTACTTCAACATGAATCATTTTGAAGGGAAGTGTTGCAGAATATTCAATATTAGTATAAAAAGGTATTTTAGCCATCTCATTATAGTCAGTATTTTCAAAATATAATAGAACAAATGACAAGCCACAGTTGTGTGACACAATTCCCTTCGTTTTCTTTCTTATGTTTACTCAAATGTTAATATATTTTATATATATATGGAAAAGTATATTCCAAGTGACCAAGACATAATCATTTAAATACACATGCACTGTTAATCTAAATAATCTATTAAGACTGAAATGCCTGAACCTCTTAATAGAATAACAGTTGGGAACCAACTTTCGGAAGAAGAAAAAAATAACATACAAACTAGTCATTGGTACAAAACCCTTCTATAAATATTTCTTTTCATAGGAATTCTTAAGCTCCTCAATGAAGTACTAATTGCTGATAAAATATATATATATATATATACATAAATATATATATATATAAAGAGAGTGACAGAGGAAGAAGTTCAATATTCCACCTGCGATGAATGCAGCCAAGTGCAACAGAAACTGATCCTGCATAGTTCGAGTCTGTCACCTTCACTGCATCATTAAGCAGTGATCTAGTCTGTTTATGACAATCAAAATAGGGGTATTAGGGATTATGGAAGAAAACTGAAAACACATGAAAGGAAGAACATTGAAAACAGAACAGCATTTTTCTAATAAGCGCCCCCTCTTCTTCTTCGTCGCATACAAGAGCTTCTTCATATTCCCTGAAAAGCAATAACCCCTCTTCTACGTACTTTTATTTCTTCTCTCATGCAATCACCAGTAAACTTAGATTATTAATCTCACACATAGTCGCTGGAGAAGAGGGAATGTTTCAGCTTACGATAACGGGCTCTCTGCAAAAAGTCAGTTCTTTTAATCTTTTCCGGAACGCCAAACATACCGTTTTGGATTGTCACCATTCCACAATCTGGAACAAACGTTCTGGAACGCGAATCGCTCTCTAAGGAGTGATATGTACTAACTAAAGTTGCAACATGAAGTACAAGTACACCAATGTTTTTCAAACGTAATATTCATAGAAGATAGGCACCATCTTTGTAAGATATGTTAAGCAGATCGAAAAGGGGAGAACTACAAATCAATTAGTAAGGAACCAACCAAACGTGTAAGCCAGGCAGCAACTGATTCTAGAACATGTAAAGATACTGCTCTATCTCTTCAGAATTATCACTCACCATTCTTGCTGTAAAAATATCATTGCCAAGGCGAGCCAAAAGACCAAGCCCTTCTGACGATGCTCTACGTTGTGATGCACAAATATCTCCCTCAGCTAGAATGCTCTGTCAAGGCGTGGTAGTGGGATAAGATTACCTCTTCTAGGATTATAACAGACAAGCATATCAAGGAGACACAACAGCAACAAAATATGGTAGGGAATCTTAGAAGGGAGGGTATAGAATACTAACTATTTCATAGGAGGTTTGGTACCTGAAAAATAGATTGTGCCAGGCTTAAAATCTCCTGTCCCAAAGGTACTTGAGAACGTAAAGCAAGCAGAGCCTGAAGAAGAATATAGAGTAATACTAAGTTTAGATTCTATGACACAGAAAAAAACATAAGTAGATCAAAGAAGGATCATAACCACCTTCAATCCAGCAAGCAATCCAACACATATATTAGTAACACTGGCTGCATGCCATTGATAGCGTTTCCCAGCTTTTAGGCACTGCTCAATTGTTCCCAGAAGTGACAGCATCCCACTACTATCCTGGGATGTAAAATTTTAGGTTACCTTAACAATCGGACAACATATTTTTAAAGGAAAATCAGAGCCATTTAAGAACTTAGCCAACCTGAGAAGCAAACATAATGCCAAAACAGAGGAGCTTCTGATTCACCACTGTCTTGCTTATAGAATCCGGCTTCATTTACAAAAGCAAAAATCAGATTATGGAGTTATAATCAAATAAGAGAAAACAATGAAATTAAGAAACATCAAACGGGCAACTGAACAAACAAAAGGGCAGTTGCAATCGAGCATTAACTAATTCTTTTCTAAGTAATAGAATATTTCATTAAGGATGATGTTGAATTTGAAGAGAAGTGTATGCATCTATACATACTATAAAAGTTTAACCAAAAAAATTGGTTTATAATGCGCATTAATTGTTTAATCAAAAATTACCTAATTCATTTAGATTTTTGGACTTACATGAGGATTGAGTTCTTGAAGCAAACTTCTTTGATGTGGTTAAAATACTGATATTTTTAACTTATATTAAAAAAAAAAAATCCATATACTATTTGACAAATTTTCGTTGTGCGATTAGAGAGTTATTTCTTTTATACCCACAACCAAAGGAATTTAGATGGAAGGAGACTCTTCACCCTCTAATTCTAACTACCTTGACACATTTGTTCTTCGATTTCTTCTTTGAAACTTGTTATTTGGCAAATGAAATCCACAACTATGCATGCGATCAGTTCTGCTTCCTCCCATCTAAGATATGACAGTCTTATATACAGAATCCTTTGTCATTGAGAGAGAATTAATGATCTTGATGAAAAGATTATGTAGCATATTCTACATGTCTGAAAGAAATTCACTAAAAGAATAAAAATCATCATGCTAAAAGCAACCACTGATGATGAGCTTCCAACACTGATCGGGACACTGAAAATTATAACTCATTTAGATTCCCTAAAACTTTCAACTACAAAGAAACAACAGTTACCTGTGGAAAAATAGAAAGTTCATTATCCCATACACTAGGTACAAGACAATCTTTTCCACCTTCAAAAGCACGAAATTCATCTTCAAACCAATCCCTGAAAGATAAACAAGTAACACTTTCGGGATCATAGGGTCCGAATTTGTGATAATTTAAAAATAAAATAAAAAAGGAAACAGCACATCATCATCATCTGACTTATAAAAACATTCATAAGAAACTTCAACTGACAAAATTTAATAGATATTCAAGGAACCATTGAATTGAAATATAGACACCTTCCAGGAATCCAGGGGCCCAGCCATGCATCTCTCTTGTCTAACAGTGACCTCAAGCAAGAGCTTTCTTCACATCCAGACGCATCCCTGTCATTTAATTCGACATAAAGGCGCATCTAACCAATCAGACTCACTGAAATGTACAATTTTATTTATAGATGGAAGTAAAATTTAAACATCTCTCAAGTAGAGTAGAGATTAGCAAAATGCGTGAAGTGATGGAAGAAAATGGACTACAGAAAAATATTACCTAAATGGAGTTGAACACAACTGAATAATCTTGGGGTGATCATTTTTATAAGCCAGCGGATTCGGAAGGGACTGGTATGCAATTAATGTTCTAATGATGAATGTGTCCACTGCAGACTTCATAATTGACAATTCTCTGGATACTAGTGTTGATATATAGGATAAAGCCCTGCTTTGCATCATATATCAGGATGTTAATATACATACGTATATATATATATATATATATATATAAAGATTTGGTCTTGTGTTAGACATAAAACCGTTGAATTATAGTTTTGACCCTCATTTGTGGTATTTTCTTATATTATATTCTTGCAAGTAATAAATAAAACTCCAGAACTCTTTAAAAAGAGATCAAGCGGATTATATGCCAAGAGAGATTTGAAAGCCACGTGGCAGCATAGTGGCGTGCACACGCAAGAACCATACCTACTTAGATATACCAGTACTGGTTGAAGGAAAACCCCGTTGTTCCCATCATCCGAAGAAACGAAGCATCTTATAAATGCTGTAAGTGCATCAACTGAAGCAGACCACACACTAGAATGGCAAAAGGAGATCAAAGATGTTACTTACAAAACTTGAACAAGATGGAAAGAAAAATTAGAGCAATTGAAATCAAGATTCTTCTACAACACTCAGATAACTGAGAAATTTATTCCTAGACACTCCTAAAGTTCTAGTGATAGTACAGATAAGGAACATAAATAAACAAGTCCAGTAAGTTGATAGCTCAAAGAATCTTTGTTCTTAAACAAGCACTAGAAAAAGGAACACGATTACTGTCAAAAAAAAAATTAGATTTCTTTTTATCAGAGTATCCTCTTGTGTAAAAAATTTATACTGCACTATGGGAACATCATAGTCAAAGTCAGCTAATATTATCCAAGATTATTGATCTCCAACTGAGCACATATGCACCTAAAACTAGTGTAGTCTTACAGTGAAAAGGCATAACTATGTTTACATGACAATCTTGAAAACTTGAAGAAAAAAAATCATTCTTAATGCATTAAGATAATATCCACATGAGTGATGATAAAAAATTACAGATTCCCGCATTGGAATCTGAAGAGCTTTTTTATTTCTCGAGCATAATCTTCATAGGGGTGTAAAACTGTTATGTCCATTTCAGAGCAAATAATAATAATAATAATAATAATAATAAATAAAAGTCTAAGAAAATGAAAATCCAGGGGTGAAGAAGCATTTTCCCTTCCTTCTTTATGCAATCAACCGATAAATCTCAACTTCACTGATTTATTGTTTCAAGCTAACAGAAGAATCCTACTGCTCAACACTTTCAGAAAGCAAGAAAAATAAAACCTAACACCTATTATGCTGATCAAAAATAAATAAACTTATTATATAATGACATTTATTTCCTTATACCAGCTTCTTATTCAGAAGTCCTAACTGGTCCTTGAATAAAACAAATAAATAATTATTAACTGGAATTAATCTCATCTTAAGCCTTCAGGACAAACTATCCATCCAGTACCATAGAAATAATAATCTTTTCTCCACAGCTTGAACTATTCTCGACGTAATTCAAGATCCTATCATATTAGAATGGCTGCTGTGTTGTAATGATAATTCAAGTCATAATAGCTTCTAAAAGATGAGAAATAGTGGTCATTTGTTAGCCCTACAAGTGAGAAGGAAATTGGTAAAAGGAAGAGAGAAGTTTATAGGAAATCTGAGTTGTGTTCGGTAAATTTGGTTGTAAAATGAGGTGTAAAAAGTTTTTATGGTTGAAGTTAGGATCTATATGATGATGATTGGAGAAAATATAGTCTCCTTGAAAAGTAAAAAACAAGATGTCATTGTTAGGTCTAGAGCAGAAGCTGAATATCAAGCTATGGCTCTAGCTACGTGTGAACTTATTTGGTTAAAACAACTTGTTCAGGAGTTAAAGTTTGTGGAAGTTTCTCAAATGAAATCGATATGTGACAATCAAGCTCTACATATTGCGTCCAATATTGTTTTTAAGGACAAAACATATTGAGATTGATTATCACTTCATTAGAAAAAAGATTATGTCAGGGTGCATTACTACTAGCTTTGTCATCTCCAAGAAGCAGCTAGTAGACATTTTCACCAAATCACTCTGAGGACCTCGCATAGGCTGAGGGGGTGTTAGAACTTAGAATCAGTATGATTAGCACTAAATTAGGAATTTGTATACAATTAGAAATGCAGCTGTAAATTAGGGATTTCCTATTTATATTATTTCCTTTTCCTATCCCTATGAACTTGTATACATTGAGTATCCTTGTATTCAATAGAACACACAATATACTAATCTCTACTTCAGTAAATATTGTTGAAAAAGTTAAGGTCTTTTAGTGGAAAACTCTTTATGTTTTTGTAATGGAATATTTGTATATACTTGACTATTGGAATTTGGATGCTGTTGGACATTGTGGATCATATTTTTCCAGCAATGATATAGTTGTTTATATTAATATTTTTGTTCCCAGAAAAGGCCATTGGTCGCGACTAATTCATTTAGTTGGTTGACCAATTGATAAAGTTGGTCAACTACCAATTCAATGACTTGGTCGAATCATTCTCACGCTGCAGTAAGGAAATTGTTCCTTTAGCCAAAGCCTCCTTTTGGGCTCTTTTTCCACTCATACAAAGGCTGAAGGAGATTATGGGCTTTTTTTAACAAACAATTTTCCTCTCTTCATCACCTCCTCCATCCTACATGGCAGCTCCTTTTGGCTCCATGTAGAGTTAACCAACAGGGCCTTAAACTCAGCCCATCAGCAAGGGTGCAACCAAATAGACATAATATAGCAAATGATTAAGTAATAGATCACTATAAGAAATAGCAAAACCAAAAAGAGACAATACATACTTTGCATAATCACTTACCATATCCTAGTTGTTAAATCACCATTTTGATTAATTTCATCATCTGGATCTCCAGTGAAAATAGAAGCCCATAAGGAAAGAATATCAAAGACTTGGTCTTCCAGCTCCTACAGGCAAATTGCAAAGATAGCACTATAAGAGACAGACAGTTATACCAAAGAATAGAACAAAGATGCTGGCATACCTCCTTCGGCATAGAGGCCAACAGTGATGATAAAAGTAACCACCCAGCTTCTTCTTCGACAGTGGCAACCACAGGGTTCCGATTAGGTTCTGACAGCATTTTCTTTGAAACTTCAAGTACTGATTTAGGCAATCTGAACACAGTAACATGATGAAATCATAACATCCTATATTCAATGATGTCTTGATACAAACAATACTTCAAGACAAATATTCAATGAATATGTTCTTATGATATCCAGCTTAGTGTCAGATTGAATATTGAAATGCAATGTAAAAAATTCCAAAACCAGTAAATGCCTAACATGCATATACATTGAACTTCCAAAGCCAGGGTACCAAAGGTTCCACTAACAAGATAGAAACGACAAATACAATACTCAAACAATATTACACATCATCCCAAAGGGGACACCCCAATAACTCAAAGATTTTTCTAAGGAGCTATTGACTTTGAGAATGATTGGGGGGTATGGTATGGTATGGTATGGGAAAGGCTTGAGCTATCCAGTACACTGTACCTAAATAACCCAACTAGCCTCCTTAAAAACCATAAAATAAAAGACAATCTCACTCATTTAGACATGGAATGGAGATGGAAAGGAAGGAAAAGGTTATAGTTTACGTCCTTTATTCATGTGCATGTTGTCTGGCTTTGGCCCACAGTACATATCTAAGCCCTCGCATAGTTTACATTTCAATGCATTTTGTCTCTAGCTAACTCAACAACTTTATAAGCTAATAAAAAGGCAAATTATTACTACTAGTTTGCGTCTCGAGCGTTGCATGAAATATGAATTGTATTTTTGTAATACACGGGTCACTAATATCGCTCAAATGCAATAAAAACAGTATAAAACAATATATATTAGAATTTCTTATTCATGACTTTCCATATCTTAACCATTTAAATTTGGAATTGTGTTGTTTTGTAATAATGAAAAAGTTTGGGCCAAAATTAAAGGTTTGATGAGGTGGCGCTCTAATACGCATTATAAACCTCTCTTTTTATCCGACTTTTATAGTATGTATAGATTTCTCAACTATGACAGATAGATTGAATATTGAACCTACAGTAAGCACAAACATAAACATAACTTTTGGGACAACTTAACCCCTACAATAATGGGTTGATGTAAATCTAGTAATGATGAGAATGAATTTCAGAATAACTGCATTCCAAAAGGCTTCAGTCATAATGAGCAATCCCAACTTTCAGGGACTATCCAGCTTTAAACTTACACTTAATACCTAACTTGCAAAGTAAGATACCATAAACCTAGAATATAGGACTTAAGTTATGAAAAGGCCATTGAAATCAATATTTAAAATTCATATTTTATCAAGTGAAAAGGTTATGAAGGCTACTGAATTCCTTCTGTATATTCTCAACTCCCAAAAAAAGTATCTACAAGGCTTGTTCTGTAGTAGGCACAGAACTTACGAGAATGCTATAACATATTACAAAGTAACGAAACGATATCCATCAGTGTTGGTGCAGAGCTCAACAATTTGAGAAGTCAAAAATGAACTTAAAACAAATATAATTATGAAAAAGAGTAATATTGAAATTTAATTAATGAAAGAATGCCAAAAGAAAACAGAGAATATAGTGAACCCCATGAACAAAACAGCATTACAACAGTTCAACAGATCCAGAAAAACATTGAAAGTACAGAATAAAACAGGGCTATTACCTTGCTGGGTAACCAAGAGACAACTTTGGGGAAACTGAGACCAAAGCAGCCAAAACTGTAGCTTGTCCATGCAAATTATCAAGCTCATCTTTTAAATTGCTACCCTATAGACAATATAAAGTCAAGTAAAACTAAATATATATATATTATTCAATGAACATGAAGGAAGTATGCTGACTGACAACAATACTGCCAATTTGTATTAGTTCCCGAATACAAGGATCAGAAGACACGACAGAGAATGGATGGAATATGGAACCATATATCCCTTTAATTCACAGGCCAGTGCACTGGGTTATAGCAATTAGATAATACTCATAACAATTATGAACGGTTTTGAATTTGTCATCATAGAGAAACTTCACAATGCTGTCTGTATATGCTTTGACACACTACGACGTTTTGATTGCTTTTGGTTGTGTTCTTCAAGGTATTTTAATCTTATACATTTGGTTTCTGTCTTTGATACCTTACCCTTACCTTACTTCTTTTACTATTAATAATATGAGAGTAAGGAATCCAAGCAATGAGGTTTTTGACTTAAAGAATGATTTCATCAATCAACTTAGAACACCTCATTAAAATTATTTGGATCACCAGGGCGCTCCACGCCCACAAATTAACCGGGGTGGGTATGGGTAATAATTGATGATGCGTCATACTTTCATTGGTTTGGCTTAGCCTAAACACAATATATTATGGCTTAGATTCTTTTTTCTCTAAAAACATTTTTTTTTTAAACACCGGCATTTCAATCCTATTCATATATCTACTTTTCAGAAAGAAGAATATAATAGGCCACTACCATACCTCATGAATTATATTCAATTTCAATTACCAGCAGACAGGAGGGAATGTTAATTGGTCAGCCTTAAATCTCTACAAGTAACATTAAGTTTACAAAATACAACGACAAGGAGGCTAATTTTTTTTAAATTGAAGAGGAAAAAAAACATTCAGATTACAGAGTTAGTATAAAAGTACTAAAAACATCACAAATAGAACCAAGATATACAAACAGATGGTGCTTTTCAAGTGATGGAAAAAGATAGAGGGTCTCACATTGAAATCAATGGCTTTACCTTTTCAAAAGAAACATTTTCTCTTAATGCAGTTAATGTGGTAACCCCATAGGCAATCAAACCACCTACACAGATAGGATCAACCTCAGCCAAAGCTCGCAACGTCAGAGCAGCCTCAATGCGTACCTACAAATAAACTTTTTAGTTAATGTTCTGATACTAAAGAAAATCAAGTCAAGAAACCTAAAGAGTAGTAAAATTTAACTTAATTGCATAGAAAATTTTACAGTCAATCAAAGCAAATGTAATCTTGTTTTCGAGAAAACAACGTATTTACATCTAATAACAGATAGAAAAACAAAATCGTAAACTGATTTGTTTTCAAAATAATGATGGCACTTTTGAAGATCCAGAGCTTGTTTTGCTCTTGGTCTCAACTTCACTGAATGCAATGGAATTTTTGTGGGGAAAAAACTAGAGTAATACATAACAGGTTCATGGAAGCACAGCAAGGATGCAAAGAAGGCAACAAAATAAAATTGAAAATCAAGTGACGCCCAAACTATACAAAAAGGTATACGTAATGCTACCCATATACATCCACTGCACCCACATTAGCATTCTTTTTAGCTACGTTTGAAGACATTGTTCATAATTTTCCTAATATAAAGTTAAAAATCAAGTGATACCCAAACTAAACAAAAAGATATAGGCAATACTATTGATCATACATAAACAATTGGACCCATAACAGATCGCCACATCAGCACTCGGTGCAGGACTCACGAGAAAACAGATGAAAACAATGCAGTACACCTACTACGGGGTTTTTTTTTATAAGCAAGCGTAACAACCGAGGTTCGAGTACACCTACTGCGGTTGGCGCACATCCGTAGCTCCTGGCCCACGCCCCTGGGCCAGGTTTTGGCATCCCAAATCTGCGTATTTATTATGGCCACGATTTGGCCCACGGTCCACCCAATTTCTCCTATGACCAGCTTCAACATTAAGGTCTTCTAGCAGCATCGGAACCCCAAAATACCTTCCACAAATCTCAAGAGAGAAGTCACCTCACCTCATGCAATCAAAGGCAAGCAGTTTCCCTTTATATACTCCCTTTGGGGTCTACCATTTTCACACTCACACCCATGCAATTTACATATTGTTCCACATGATTCACACTCTAGGGTCTTACTCTGGTGTAGAGGTGAATTTCAATGCAGAGCGTTAGTCTTCACTTAATGTGTGCCCTAAGAGTAGGAGGATGGTTGTGGCACAAATTGGCAAGAACTTAGGTGTTGAAAACCAAGATTACAAATGGACGACAACAAGAATGGTTTGTGGCTCAAACCAGATGACAAATTGCACATCAATTTGGTTACATTGTCGAGAAGAAATTGAAGCCCAATGAAGAACATCAGCCGCGTTCTTGAAATTTCTTTGTAATCTTCTTTGCGTTCTCAAATTTCTTCTAACTTCCGAAGCGTTCTTCGCATTCTTGAAAACCTCATCCAAATCTCCATTACGTTCTTTGTCGGATCTTCGAGTCTTCAACTTGGTTTCATTGTCGGGAACAAGTTGAAGGCCACAGAAGAACATCACCCGCGTTCTTGATGATTTCTTTGGATCTTTGTCTCATTCTTGAAAATATCATCAAAATCCCCATCACGTTATTCGCTGAATCTTCAAGTCTTCAAAGGCGGCCTTCGAATCTTGAAGATCACATAAATCTGCATCACGAGTCTCTGAAATGTCGGGATGTGTCATCGACGGTCCGAACCAAATATTCATTACTCCCTCCACAGCCTTGGCACATCATCCTCTGTGGTCGTCATGAAAGCCAGAACTCTTTGAAACCAAGCAATTGTTGACGGCATCCTCCCAGGGTGATTTCAGCAAAGGGTGCTCCAACAAACCACCCGGTTGTCGGTCGCTACACATGCTCCAATGTGGTCCAAACCGTGGGCACTACTATCTCCATGTCATGGCTTGCTCCGACTCTTTCTTTGAAACAATCCAAACTCCTAGGCCAACTTCCAATTTCTCACTATCGGATCCAAAATATAATTTATAAAAATCAAAAAATATGTTTAGTAGTTTTTGAATCCTTTTGGTAATTGTTAATTTTCAAAATTTGGGCTACACATAATAGTTTGGCCTTCCACTACTAGAAGGTCAACCTTGTTAGTAGGACTTCACTTACATCAGTATGTGTAGTCTTTTCACTTTATATTTTACCGATGCGGGACTTTCACCCACTTTAACAATAATAAATACATTAAGTAGATGTTAAAGCTATATAGGACAAAGTATTGGGCTTTATATAATGGGAAATTACATAGATCCCCCATGTGATATACACTAAAAACACATAACCCCCCATCTTATAAAACTCGTCAACAGACTACCCACATTATCTATAATTGTGTAATCCTGTTAAGATAACGGAATATTCTCCATTTCGTTATCACGTGATAGGTACATGGTTTTTTTCAAAATTCCTATTTTACCCTTCTCT
>JAYMTK010000138.1:0-30368 GCA_036897405.1 Pelargonium myrrhifolium | reverse complement strand
TTAATTTTGTCCATGTTTAGTTACAATTAAAACTCTCACCATTTTTTATGTATGCATTAGTGAAGATCGACTAATATATGTATACCTGTGCATCGCACGGGTTCTCTCCCTAGTGTTAATTAAAGCACGAGTAGGTGGTGCGCATAATTAACATCTAGATCCCATTGTGTAATTTCAAA
This sequence comes from Pelargonium myrrhifolium, assembly GCA_036897405.1. Classification (NCBI taxonomy): domain Eukaryota; kingdom Viridiplantae; phylum Streptophyta; class Magnoliopsida; order Geraniales; family Geraniaceae; genus Pelargonium; species Pelargonium myrrhifolium. The sequence continues at coordinate 30,189 of JAYMTK010000138.1, read as the reverse complement.
TGTAGTATTCTAGTTTTTCACATATTAATGATACAAAGCACAAGACACATGATAATATATTATTGTAAGATAATATCATAAACATAAAATAAAATAAAAAATAATTTTGACCTTGATCGAGACCAAAAACTTTTAAAAAGAATCAGTCTGGTTTCGGTCGTTTCAGCCTAATAACATTAGGTATATATGGATCGAAATATGAACACCCCTAACCTTGACAACTTTGGAATACCCATGCATGTTGTAGGGTTTGATAACTTGAGGGATTTTTGGGATCTCAACAACTTTATGGCACAAGAGGAGGGTAGGATCAAGACTCATAGAAACCAAAACTAAGACGTTCTTTTTGTCTCATTACAGTCACGAGACATGTAGTGGCCAAAAGCTATTCCAACAAGCTTAGGCGTTGCGGCAAGGCATAGATAAAGGAGCTAGCACGCGAGTACGTACAAGAGGATAGGTATGGTGTCAACTGTCAAGTATTGCTTTAACACCTGGGTGTTCGTCGTGAATTCATTGTAGATGCGATCGAATCACAATATTTGCTACCAACACTTATTAGGAAAGAACAATGTCAGCTGATTAAATTCTCTTAGAGGTTTCAAATTTGAATCACCCGTCATGATATTGGTATTGCCGATAAAAAGAGTTCACAATATTACGATGTAATCATCCGCATCATATAACACCTTTTCTTGTATGGATTGTTGTTCCCACACTACCCTTGGATCATGGTGATGAAAATGATATAATGTATATTGATGGTACACTTCTAAAACTCAACAAACATGTTCAACGTTTTGTTACGTGTGCCTATATATATACACTTATCAATGAATTATAACAAGGAACAGTTGAATAGTTTAATATTAATAAGTTGAAATAACTTCTGGGCCAAATAATACTATTCTATACGTAGATCCATATTGAATATTTCTCACCAAATTTCCACTAAAATTGTAGCATGTAACATCCTTTAAGAATTGTGTAGTTCACACTTCTAAAAATGGAAACCGAAATTGAGACAACATCAGTGATATATGGCCAAAAGTATACAGTATTTAAATAAGAAAAGGACACATATGGGCCAAGTTGAAACACCATTTTCTTCTACCATTCAATTTGGACCAATACGCAAAAACAAAACAAAAGAAACATAAACAATTGTTTGGTGAGCAATAACATTTGTTGATGTTCCAAGCTGAAGAATGCACAACTTGTTTCTTCCACAAACATTGCTTTCCTACATATTGGAGTTTATCGTTCCCCACAGCTTGCTCCTCCATTGATGGAATAATATTGAATTTTCAAACTATTTTCTGGTTCAATATTTTATAATAAAAAAATCGTTAACAGTGATTTGATCGAGTTGGAAGTAGAGCTGATAATTTGTATCGTGTTCGTGTTGAAAGTTTTTGTGTTTGCACAACTTAACAAGAACACGACACGGATGACACAAACACAACCCAACATATTCTGTACGGCGTGTGTGCGTGTTTTGGAGGCCCAACACGCACGCGACAAGACTATAAAACGCGTTGAGCTTTTCAACATGAACACGACACGATTACAATATGTGTTAGACCAAATACACTAATTTCATATCTTGTTTCTGTCGTGTATATATATATTACGGCACGAATTGTCAGAACTGGTTGGAATTTATTAGATAAAGTGGAATATTTTTATGAAAAAAATGGTAAATTACCTGAGTTGTGTTGTGTTTGATTCATTCAACTAGAAGAAAATCAAAAGGTAGTAGATGGTAATAGAGGTCAAAACAAAAGCTGAAAAGAAAACATTAAAAAAGATTAGCCGACCATTTATTTTATTTTATTATATAAACTGAATCTATATTGATAATGAAGGGATGATAATGTTATTGACTATTGATTAGTATTTAATTGAAACAAAACCATGCGCCTATTATTGGGTTTTCATTTATTTTCTACAAGACTAATCAAGTGCGTCGGTTAGCAATGGACATTTGACCTTTTCTTAGGACCAAAATGCCCACCGCATCTCTTGACCCCAACACATAAAGTAATGGATAATTTTGTCATTACAATAATCACTCTTCTACAAGTCATCTCCCCCCTACCATCAAAGTTTCCGCGTATGAAAAAACCATGTCATTCTGGCTATTTGTGTTCACATGTCGTGTTAAATGTTTAGTTAAATTTATGTCGTGTCAAGAATCATGACTCAAATTATCAGTCTTATACGTTAGTAGCTTAATTTGTGATGGTTGGATGAAGATCGGACGGTGGAGAGAGATGTCAATGTGTGAAAGTGTGATGAGATGACAAAAATGGGTTGACAAATAGGGGAGACAAGGACAGAAACATTAGGTGTGCACAAAAGTATGGTAAATTGTAAAGAAGAAAAAGGAAAATGGAGCAACAAGTTGTCCATATAAATGAAGAAAGCTACAAGCAAGCCTTTTTGAGCTCACCTTTTTCCCATCCGTCTCTCTCTCAAGTCTCAAAGTCCCAGAGCTATAGCTACTTCCCCATTGTTGGCTTCTTGATAGCCAAAGACATGAATCACTTTCGCTCCTGTCTCCTTGCTGTTTCTCTGCTAATAATTCTTTTGTTTCCTCCTACAATTCACGCCGCCACAACCACCACCATAAACCACCACCACCAACAACAACAAAAACAAGATTTTCGTCCTTTGGTGGGTGGTGGACACTCCTCAGCTACAGGGTTGGAGTCTGAGATGCGGAGGGTTCCAACAGGCTCAAACCCATTGCACAACAAGAGATAGCTAGGCTTACGAGTCGTTTAAGGTGCTTGGTCAGGTCTCAGGTTCGAGCCTACTTTGAGGTGTTGGTACTGCCGATAAAAGAACAGGTCAGAGATAGCTAGGCTTATTACAAGCGGTTTAAGGTGCTTGGTCAGGTCTCAAATTCGAATCTCTTTTCAAGTGTTAGTACTACCGATAAAGAAAACAGGTCAGAGATATATATAACTAGGCTTACAAGTTTCCATTTTGATGATTTACATATGTTTGAGAATTGTAGCTAAACAGTTTTAGATATATAAGCTAGCTAGCTTAAGTTTATATGTAGAGAACTAGAGATCCATCTTTGTTTGATTTGTACAGAAGTTAAAACAGAAGATATATTTTACAATATTTGTTTTGCTCACCTATTTGTATCATTCCATTCTAAAATGGGTTCCAATGCAAATTCTCTTCTTCTTCTTTTTTTGCGGTGATATCAACACCCTTGAAGAAATTCAAGCGTCTTAAACCGCTTGGTTTGATGGGCGTTGGTCCAATGCAAATTCTCACAAAAAAAATCTAAAAAACCCAACAAAAAAGGTGTATTTTTATGGTAATATGGTTGACGTTGCAAAACTGGTTAATAGAGAAGCAGGAGCAGAAGGATCAGCTGATAACTGGTAAGATCTCCATTTGAGTACACAGAAGAGAATGAATACAAACTGTAGATAATATGTGATGATCTCAACACAGAAATCAACAATTTGACCCATGATTCAAAATCAAATGATTGAGCAAGCCCAGCCAGTTGTTGCTTATGGGTTTTAAATTCTCGGTATATATTGACAGTATATAGTACCAGTAGCAGTAGTAGTAGTAGACGACAGTGCTGTGAATATTATGATGATGATGATGATAATGATGATGACTGGTGTGTAATGATATCAAAACAGGGTTGTGTTATAAGCTCAGCTGGTCCCCAAGCTTAAATTCCCTTTATTTCATACAACAACCCATGTATAATATATATGTGCAATCAATTAACATATATATTGTCAAATAATTTGTGAATTATTAAGGTAAGATGGTTTATTGACAGTATATATGTAGAAGGTTGTTGGAGTTGATGTTGTTGATATAATTACATCAGAGCTGGAATATGATCATCATCTCCTCTGCTAATTAATACTTGCCATTAATTTGCTGCTGAAACATATGCATACATACATGTGAATATACAGTAATTAATTGCAGAGGAGAAGAAAAACAAAGTGGTTGGTTGGTTTGTGAGAGAAGGTTAGTGTGGTCCACAGATGATGAAGCCCAAGTGCACTTACTGTTTGCACCACCAGGCACCAGCTCAGCTGCCTTGAGAGAGAATAGAGCCTTTGCCTTTTACAATATGGTGTTGTACAGGTAACTTTTTTTCCCCTTTTTCTAGTGTTAACCACATTATTACATGGTTGAAATATATGAAACAAAACACTTCCATTTGTTATCATCAAGTTGTCACCATGGAATGCTAGAGATGAAACTTGTACATATTTGACCAAAACTAACAAGAAACGACGAATCTATATAGCTCGATCTTCATTCGTATAGATACACATGTACGGATATATTCACAGCTTGTAATCTAAACCAGCGCCATATTTCCAAGCCTCGAGATACCTCTTCCACTGATACTGCATTTGCTTTGGAAATGTATTCAACAATGGCCTGATACGGGCATGCAGAAGATGCATGAATAGAGCAAATGGATGGATCATATGATGTAAGTTAATCAAATTGAGGGACATATATCATTAATTACCTAATTACAGGTTCAGCAAAGGTTGAGAGCAATGTATAATAGCCCAGCATGAAGAAATGTACAAACCAGTCAAGAAGCACTGGTATGCCAACCTGAAAGTGCATTGCACCATTAATAACAAAGCTGATTTCTAGTGTTGAATAAATATGTACAAGGGCACATTTGTAAACGGTAAAACATATCGCGAAAGCGAAGTTTAGGCTATTATACTATATATGTTTGATGAGGTGAACTTGTAATTTTACCTGCTGGAATATAGATGGAATGATTTGAGGTTTAGTAAGCATAACTAGACCTAACGTCTTGGCAAGAGGCCCAAACTGTATAACATCCTGTACATTACAGCATAAGGATCCAGAGAAGATCGATGAGTATAACAATAATTAATATATTATCAAGTTAATGGTTCAATGATCCACAGGAAAGCAATGTTGATCAGCAGAAACAACCTGAAGAAACGGTCTAAGCACTGGATCCCCCAACCTCTGGCAAATGTAACATATGTAATAACATCGTTAGAAAGCAAAAGGAAAAAGGCATTATTCCGTTGCAGCTTAATCTGTTTTGGGAGCTTATTACGTACCTGCATGCACTGGAAATTGACATGAAGGAGGTCGCTAACAAAATCTGGTGGAACATTAGACTGCTGCTTCGCAGACATTGCCCTTTGAAACAACCATGAAGCACTTAAGTTGGGCTGCAATTGCAAACACAAATTAATTTTGTTTTAGACTATGATACAAGCTATATATGTATATACATATAACCACTGAGCTAGCCACCCACCATGTATGGATTCAGCAGGGACAAGCTATCTGCGTCGAGAAAATTGCCATCAATTGCTTCGTATATTCCTTCATTTTCAAGAAACAGGAGAAAAATGTATGTAATTTCATTGCGGTAATGCTAGAGCCACATGATATGTTTTCTCACTAGGTTGCAATGGAACGAAAAATACCATGGGATCAGAGTAATTAAATACAAATACCCATTGTAGAAATTAAGGAGAAAGTAATATGGTTCTTATCAAATCAATTTTGCATCACATCTTAGGAAAAGATATGTAAATGGTTTCATTTTCTGACCCATATTCAACACATACCAGTTGACAATCTCCCAAGGTGCCTAGTCAAGCTCCCAAAGCCACCAAAGGAAACAGGTGACTGTATGCCGCTAGCATCACCAAACTGCGAAGAATGATTTTACGAGACTTTTATTCCCTTAGATTAACTGAAATGAATTTGATGCATTCAAAAGGTAAACTACAAAACACCTGTAGAACACGATTAAACGCAGCTGGCAATGGACTGTCGGGTCAATTGTCCCACATCAACAATGAAACAGTGTCAGATTTGTAGACAATGATTACCTGATATTTCAACTAAGATAAGTAGACACTTTCAGATTTATTCAGTAGTGATAAAACAAGAAACAAAATCCTCCAAAACATATGATTGTGCAAGTCATGGGAATTGAAAAGTTCGAATAACATTACTACACAGTAGATGAGTAATTCTATTTCCATAAACTTATTTGATTGGGCGTTTACGAAGGGTACAAGTCCATCAGGAAAAAAAAAAAAAAAAACTGGACTACAATGTGATTATAATTATATTGTAAGAATAGGAATATTAAAATAAACTTTACTTCAATAATAATGTAACCATTACCTGCCTTGATATGTAGGGAAAATGCCATATATGACTCTCAGTATCTCTAGATCATCAAGAAGGACTCCCTGTACAGAGCATCAACTTCAAGGCCATCACAAATCAATTCCAACAGAAAAAAGGAACAGATATAAATAGCAGATGGCTACACAAAAAGAATTATGCATAGAAACTTTTAGAGCCTTTTGGATACAAAGCAGTCATGTAGGGGCCAAAAACATGAAGTTTGTGCGTGTATGAATAGGCAGAAGAAAAAGAAAAAAAAAAACTCCTTTTCCTAATGTATGTCAAAAGAGTCATGCAGGTGGCCAGAAATAAATACATCATGAGAAAGGCATCAGTTATGTTGCAAGCATAGTAAAACTAAAATCATAGAATTTCTCCACACTTCAAAAAAATAAAAATTATTTTCCCAATACTTTCCAAGTGTAAAACCAGATAAAAGTAGGATTTTTGCTATATAGAATAACATGAAAGAAACAAAGGTTACAAAACATGGTTTATTAAAAAAGAGTTCTGCACTTATAATTGGCAAAATCGCCATCCAGATACATAACCAATTAGGATGCAACTTGGTTTATCCAGAAAACCAAAACCAAGTTTAACTAAATTATATCCCACAAAACACACGTTTTGATCCTTTAATTTCCCCAAATTTGTGAGATATAGTTTAGTTAAACATGGTTTTGGTTTTCTGATTAAACCAAGTTGCAGCCTTAGAACCAAGCAAGTAGAATGCTGACTTCTAGAATATAGACTAGAAATCCAAAAACTAACCTGATACTGAGGCATCAAGTCCCAGTATTCTTCTAATAGTTCTTCCAATTTTGGGCATTGTGCTTGAGGATCCACATAGGTAAACATATATGTAGTACGATCCAAGGGGCCTGAACCAGCAGGAAATGCCTGTGAAATGTTTAGATCTGAAAAGCACAGTAGATTCATTGATGTAGAAAGTTAAGTTACCTCCCAGAAATACTGTGCTACAGAGTTCCCTACTTGTTTTACTGATGAGCTACTATAAATGACATCACTCTTGGTGTTATCCTTGAAACCCCGAGCACAAGAACCAACGACAAGGCAAACGCCATCTGGCTTCCTTCCACGTCTTATCTATGGATCATAGCATATGATACCAATCACGAAACAGTTTCAGAGGTTGAATACACCTAATTTGTAACAGACACTTGTCTGACTCTGTGTAGGCTTGTGCATGGGAAACGGTTAATCTATATGAATGAGAATGAAAAACCTTACCTGCTTTACAATAGGTGAGAAATTTCCCATAGCATCAATGATAAGACGCGAGGACAAAATGTTCCCTTCAGCAAGTTCTAGGACCTATGGAGAAAACCAGTGATGCACATGTTTGTTAAGACTCAAGAACCCAGTGAATTAATAGCAAATACTGATCATATAAAAATATATGATATGGTTATGATATTATCTATAAAATTGTCTTGTACAAACTACGAAAATACTGTTTTGTAGCTTGTTGATGAGCACCACATTTCGATTTTCAAACCATTACATGAGATACAAGTTCTCTCTATTTATTTTTAGCCTTTTATAACCATATTCTTTTAAGCACTGTGATTGTAATACCTTACCAACATTGCTTCCTCTGACATACATTTTTTTTTTCCTGAGACCATTATCATTCTTACTCTCTATGAGATCCAGAATTTTTTTTATAATTAGTTAGTCTCCAAAGCCTTCATCTTTACATTATTGTTTGTCCAGACTGCTGCTTTAGCACTACAGATTAATCTCTGCCCTCTAATTTTTATCCATTTAGTCAACTGATGCTAAATGCTTGTCTCGTTGCTAGGATATATTAGTATGACCTATCAAACTTACACATTGCACCAGAGCTGGCCATTTATTACACCTTTGTGCAAATGAATACCTCAACCAATTGAGATGCCATAATTTTGTTTGTATGTGTTCGTGAACTTACTGCTGCATCATCATATACACGAATATTGGATACACTGTAGCCCTCAAAGATGACTCCACCACGAGAAACAAAACGTTCCTTCATTATTTCTATAAGCTTTGCAGGTCTGTAATGATATATAAATGAAAATCAGAATGATATATCTACCTCAAGAAACAAAAAGTACTTACTTCTATATGCTTAACAGGTCAATAATGATGGATACATTAACATCTTGAGGTATAAAATTGAAACTTTTGGAATTGTGGGAATAATAAAACAATATCTGTCACTAAAAGAAAATGAACTAAAGAAGAATCAAAGGCTCCAGGATCACTTCATGGTAAATAATAAGATGAGACGTATCATACTTTCTCTCTGAATGAAACAAATCTTTTGGCTTCAGTGTAAATGCAGTTTTTGCATCACCAACAAGATAATTTCAACTTTCATCCCCTTCTTCTTTTACCCCCAAGGCACCTTTGATAAATTAGCTAGATGATAACATTGGAGTAACTAGTCAGATAGGAGAGGAATATTTCACAAGACTTTGTTTCATGCAATAATCAGAGTAACAAATTTGATAACACCACCAAAGTGACAACACGAAAATTTAAACTGGAATTTTAAATTAATGTTCAAACAACCAACAATGCCTTTGAGGCTTTTTTAACTGTTTATATACACATTCATTAGAAATATAAAAGATGTGATCAAGGATAACTTACGAAACACCAAGATTAAGAATATCTTCAACCCAGATCTCGCCCTTCCCCTCAAACCCACATCTGTTCTGCAAAATTAATCACATCCATAAGAAATATTCCTTACATTCCAAAATGAGTGTATACTTGCCCTTTTTTACTATTGATTAGTTAGTGGTGTACTTTTTCCTATATACCCCTATGAGCATTTAATTAACTAGTTTATCTTTGGGATATAATTGGTATTTTACATACAACTAACTTGCTAAAAAAGAAAGTGGACATTCATTTTGAGACAACAACTTTAGAGAAAGTGGACACTCATTTTGAGACAGAGAGAGTAGATAAATAAGTCTGGCATACAGCAATAAGTTGGGTTTTTGGTATAACTATGCATCAAGCAAACCCTTGATGCAAAACTACGTAGGTAAATTATGTCAACAAGTAATTTTGTACAGATATTTTGAATACCTCAAAATTTCTATGGCCCTTGCTCGTATTTTCAGTTATGAAGTTTGTGAGTGTCTGTGATGATAGGTTTGTCTTTCGGATCACTTTTAGGGGCAGTTTTAAATATGTTTGGGAATTGATACATTAATTCTGGATATCATCAGCAGAATTCATGCAACTGAGCATATATTTTCTTTTCTGATCAAAGAACATTTATCAATGTACGAAGGTTGAGTACTTACTGGATTGAACCTTGCAGCGGTAGCTTGTTCAATGTCATCTTCTTGTAGAATCCCAACTTCTACGAGTTCCATTAGCTCCTTCCTTGAGATATTCCATTCTTGTTCTCTCTAACCATTGAATATCAAAATTTAATTGAAACAAATATTAGAACAGTTGATCACATCAATCCAATCCTCCAAGCCAAAACTAGAAAGAACTACACAGCACAACATACCCCCTTAAGCACATTCCTCTCAAGAACCCCAACTCGAAGACCTTTGCAACTCAAAGCTGCGGCAATGAAAATTCCCAATGTACCTCCACACACTAACACATCAAATGTATCTACTGCCTTGTCGGTGAGTTCAGGTTCACCAAACATGCCCGGAACAATCGAAACTACTTGCTGTGGTTTTTGCGGATCTGAACAATAGATGCAATTCAGATAACCAAACACCAAAGAACTTTAAATCCCTCACAGAATCATCCAATTTAATACCTAAAATGGGCAAAAATTCAATAAACTAGCATGACCTCTACCTGTTTGATCAGAATAGATAGTAGACCAGAGTTGGTCCAGCCTCTTCAAGGCATTATATGAGTAAGCCCCACCAGCACCACCAACTTCCCCACCCACAGAAATGCTCTCCATTATCCTCTGCAACAACGCAAACCAAAAAGTGATGCTTCATTTGCCATTACAGTAATCAAAATTTCACCATTGAAGAAGAGGGTACCTGGGTTCTTGATGGAGCATCTTGTGTTTGTACGGACATCCTGCAACAAGCTCTGCTTCTCTTACTTTTCCTGTGCACAAGAGGACTCTTCTTCACCGATGGGCGCTGAGATTGAGGCACCCCATTGATGGGTCTAGGCTGAAAAAGCTGAAGAACCACCATGGTATCGAAAAAATGCTGACCCAGAAACAAAGTCCACACCTTTACTCTGAAATTTATCGTTGAAGCAGCAGAGCATTGAATCACCAACGCAGATGAAAATTGCGTACCAGGACTCGACACGTGTTGAAATGCCAAAACTGAAAAATGATACTGAAAAGGTTTAAAACACCATCCTTATCTATTGGAAAGTAATTAGTCAGATCCAAAGTAAAATTTAACCTCAGCAGTGAGGGGTTTAACCGTTAAATCGACTAACTAAAATAATATTTTAATTTTAATTAAAATTAAAATTAATTAATTAATCTGAATTTACAATTTGATCCTTCACATTTTTAATTTAAAATTAATTAAAAAGAGATTGTGGATGGAAAATGAAAAAGTGTCAAAAATAAAATTGTAAATTTACATTATTTAATTAATTTTAAATTAAAATGTCCCGTTAGCACCGGTTAGTGAAAAGGAAAAAAAAAGTGTTACCTGCAGGTGAGGTTGAAGGTTACCTACACGTGACTAGATAAGGTACGTGACAACAACTAGATAAACCTCTGCCATCTCAAGGGTTTAAGAAGCTACTCGCTCAGACGCTCACACTGTCTGTTCCTGCTCTTCGATTTCGTCTCTCAAGGATTCAATTTTCTCTCTTTTGTTGGGGATACGATCTCTATACTCGTCAGGTACAATATCCATGATTTTATTTCTCTAGTCATTGCTGGTTGTAGATTTTTTTTCCCTTACTGTCTGTTTGTGTTTGGTTGCTGAGAAAACGGTAGAAATGGGATGAAAATGCAGCCTTGATTTCTGCTAAGCTAATGACTAAGAACCCTTTTTTGTCAATAGTGCAAATGGAAATATGGGAGTGAAATAGATGAGCCCAAGGATTGGTGGTCTTAGAGCTGATTTTTAGGGAATGTTATTGATTCGATTTTTTTTTTCTACAGCTTCTAGCAAGAACTGGAATCAACACATTTTTTTTTAATTTATAAAAAGATATTTTGATTTCTCTGAAAGATGTTTAGAATGTAGATTGTTCTTGATACTAGTATGAAACATTTGTCATGATATTATTGGCTTCAGTTTAACCTAATAGACAGAATTATGTAACTATTTAACTGTTCTTTGTTGTACTAGCATATAAGAATAGCCTTCTGGGCTGAAATTTGTCACCAGGAAGTCTTATAACTTCTGAGAGAATTTAGTATATCAAACTCAAATGTTTCTAACTAGCTTATCTTAGGGATATTAATAGTATTTTACGTCCAACTAACTTGCTAAAAAAGAAAGTGGGCATTCATTTTGAGACAAGAACTTTAGAGAAAGTGGACTCACTTTGGGACATAGTAGTAATTAAATAAGTCTGGCACACATCAATATAAGCAGTTGGGTTTTTGGCGTAACTATGCATCTTGCAAAACTAGTATGTAGGTAAATTATGTCAACAAGTACTTTTGTACAGAAATTTTGAATATCTTAAAATTTCTATATCCCTTGCTCGTATTTTCAGTTATGAACTCGTGGACACAAACATAAGAGTCACAATCTCACACTTAGTTAATTGATTCATGGCTTAAGACAAGACATAAGTTTGTGAGTGTATGTGATGATAAGTTTGTGAGTACCTGTTGAAAGATGTTCATTTTACCAACTCTTTGAATTGCTGAGTAGCATATAAAAGGTAGCAAAGTATATTAGGGGTTAATGCCAAATTAGATGTAGATTGAGAGAAACATTAAAATCTAAGGGGTTCAGATTAAGTTGGACAAAGAAACTAATATATGAAGTGTAATTTAAGTATAAATGAGGGGATTAGTGGAGATTCAGTTATGCTGGAAGATTAGTAGGTTACTGTAAACATTCATTTGTGGTGCCTTGGATCTATAATAAGTTAGATGGAGAGATTGAAGAACATATTAGAAAAAGAATTAATGTGGACTGGTTGAAGTGGAGGATGACCTTAATGGCTTTTTGTGATAAAAGCCTCCCTTTTGGAGTTGAAGGGAACGTTTTATAGGTTCACTATGTATCTAACTATGCTATATGACATTGAATGTTAGACTCTAAAGAGACTCCAAACTCCAAAGCCATAAGATGGGGGTAGCGTAAATGAGAATGCTTAGGTTCTTTTGTGTAACACTAGGAAGTAGGAATGATATAATTAGGAACGAGACAGTCTAAGCAAGAATTGGAGAAGCATCCTCTGAAAGATAAGATATGGTAACGTTCTAAGGTGGTTTGGGCATGCGCAGCATCAGAATGCTAGGAGGAACTGAAGGGAGTACGTGTAGACCTAATTGAACATGAAAATGAGTAATGAGAAGAAACATGAAAGTGCATGATTTCACAGATGAGATATCATTTAGATGGCATGGAATGAATGAGAAGAATCTGAGTAGAATATTCCATAAAGTTTTGTTAACGGATTCATGTATTTGGCCCCAATTTGTTTGGGAAATGGCTTAGCTAATGTTATCAAAGAAATTAGTGAAACCAATTCAATCACACTTTTGGCAAAAGAGAGATGAAAATGTTAATAATTTTGTCTTCAATAGAACAGATTGAGCTGAATAGGACTTGCAAGTTTCATATCCCACCCCTTCTCCTGATTTCTGATACTTGAAAATTTCCCACCCATCTTGACGTTTGTCTAGGTCAATATCAAAATAATTATAAAATGCTCAAATGCTCAAATGCTCTGCCGTTCTGCTCTGTCCTGTGCCAAATAGTCATCTACATAAGATTAAGAATATTTATATTGTGTGAAGTATCTAGTCTTTTGATATTGCTATGAGATTACGCAACAATCTTTATGTCAGGAACAGCAAAAATTCGAAAGAAAGTTGAGAACCAATAAAAGAAATATAAGGGCCAGAGTTTTAATTCTTGAAGGATGATTAATTAAGGGCCAGAGTTTTAATTCATGAAGGATGATTAATTAAGAGACATATTGTTTTTGAAAAAAAATCAGTAGGTTTTAGTACACTACAGTACAGGAACCATTTCCACCAATCCAACACTTTGCCCTTGTTTGTTCTAGTCATTTGAGAGGATAAATCATGTGAATCACTAACGTGGAATCCATATTTGCTGAAATCACATGTCATAAATATAGATCATGGTGTTGATCCAAGATTTAATTATTTGATGTGCATGGTTGATATATATTCTTTTAGTTTCTCATTTCAGATTCAACTTTTTGTAACTATGTACAGGCTATTTTAGCATCTCAAGGAGACAAAACTTTGTTCGAACATGGCTAGCGTCTTTGCGGCCCCTACCTCCATCTTATTCTCTGGTAACAGAAGCGGCAAGGGATGTGGAGAGTTAAACAGCACTTACAGGCGACGTCATATTATAAAGGCAACGCAGACACCAAGATCCTTGGAGGAAGTGTATGGTGTGAGGGTAGAGCGGAACGTATCAGCAAAGAAACTAGAAGAGCTCGAGGTTAAAAAATGGTCAGTGTGGAAGACAGGTGGTAAGAGCTGTCTATCCTGGGACTGGCAAGTGGACCAGTTGGTTTACATTGAGGAAGGTGAAGTGAGAGTAGTGCCTGAAGGGAGCAAATATTTCATGCAATTTCTGGCCGGGGACCTAGTTCGTTATCCCAAGTTTTTTGAGGCTAACCTCTATTTCAATGCCCCTTACCAAGAGCGTTATAGTTTCCGAGCTTATGGTGATGACAACTAATCCTGCAATATTCCTTTATGTATCTCCTTTAAACTAATGTGATGATTTAGTTACAAGTTAGAGGTTTTGATGTCATCCATAAACTAGTTTGTCATATGGTGTTGAATGTATGAAACTGTCTCATCTTTGATATTATTACTTATAACCAATGCTCTGCCTAATGAGGTTTAATGCTTTTTCCAACTCCAAGTTGATTTCAACAATATGCTTTGCCATCAAACAGACTTGAGGATCTCTCATCCAAACAAACATTACCAAGTGGAACTTGAGACTTTTAGCACAGTTTATTTGGTAAAGTGATTTATGAAAATGCCAAGGGAATGTTTTGGAGAGTATTTTTCTCTTTTTTTGGAAAAAAGTAGGCACTCTTCCAACAACTTTGAGTCACTTTTTGTTCCAAATACAAGTGTTCCCTTTTTCTTTTTTTTCTTTTTTTTGTATACACGAAGTGTTTTATCTTAACTTATTTTAGAGACATTAGTAATTCACGTATACCAAGTAAAAAATGAACAAACATCTTGAGACAATTTCTAGACATAACTCCTATTTTGTGGCTATTGCATTATTAGTTCAACCTAGAGTTGATAGTTTGGACCGAATCTGCGAGTATTCAAAATCCAATATGACGAAAATTGATCTAATCAACTTTCATATCAGACAAATTTACTCAAATCAGCACACTTTACACTAAAATTCAAAATTCGATCTGATCCAAACATCTTTCATATGAACCATAAACAAGTAATTGCCGAAATCACATTAGAAACAACAGTGGTTACATAGATCCGATGGCGGATTTCCAACAAACAACTCCCACAACAATATGCTACTATGAGTTGGGGAAGAAACAATTTCTCAAACCATCAATTTGGTAAAGCTTTTTGTGAAGTAGCACACTTTGGTAAAGTGTGCTACTTCACAAACTGCTGGTGATATTGATTTGGTCGAGATACTTATTCAAAGTTTTGGCAACTTGTTATAAATCTGAATCTGAACAAATTCAAAATCTGGATTGTCACCTCTAGTTCAAACTACTCTTGGACAAGAGATTATGTGGAATGAGGCCGTCGTTTCACCCAAATAAAACTAAAACAGCTACTTTCTTTTTATTACATGTGAAGGCCAAGCATAACCTTCACTCCAAAAACTGCCCAAAGTACATCTAAACTACAGAGATATTGTTAACCGCACAACTAAATGAAGAGTTGGAGAAAATAAATCAACAGAGCTAAACATTAAAATGAATATCTCTAAACGTTGTTACAGAAATCAATATAAATATTATCATGTAGGAAGTAGAAAGCACTACCTATATAAGATACCTTATGATACACAACACATAATTGCACCTCTGGCTGATGAGAAGAAACAAAAAAAAGGGGGCGAGCCAACAACCCACGAACAGGAGCAACTTTAGTATCCACATAACCCCACCCTCATACTTCACGTGCAGGAGCTACAAAGTTGTAACAAGTAACCCGAGAGAAGTAAAGTCAAACCCTTATTATGCAGTGGGCCCGCAGTCGTCTGATGAGGATGCACTTCTACAACTTCCATGCATTGCAGCTCTCAGCTACTGGCAGTAGCCCTTGGATTTGTGCTGTTAGCAATGGCCAGAGAGGAGACAAATCTTGAAACTAGCACAGGCTCATTGCTTACTGCCCCCGAGGCTGCCACATCTTCCAAGCGCTTCCATGTCAACTCCCGCTTCTCTTGTCTCTCTCTTTCCTTGGCTTCGTCTTCTTGAAATCGAGCTAAGCACTCGTCAAAGAGTTCCTGGTCAGCGTCTGCAAATATCTTCCTCACATTCAGTGTTAGACTCTGCACAGCTTGGTTCCAGTGATCCCGTGTGTTTTTCTCCAAAGCCGGGAAGATTATAGGTAAAATCACCTTACGATTCTGTGTGATCAAATTTCTAATGTGATCATTGTTCCACAAAAACAATGCGCGTTCTGCAACCTGCCAGAGAAGGATGAAAAGAGCCTGATCAGAACAGGCTTAAAATTTCTCAATGCATCATCTGAAATGTACCACAACAGTTAGATTATATCATTTAATTTAGCAGGCAAGTAATATGTAATCTGACAGTTGCAAAATGAGTGTCTTGTATTCCTTTTTGGGAAAAAATCTTAATGCATCATCTGAAACTGTACCTATCTTGTATACCATGTGCATTTAATGAAACAAAGTTAAGGGGTTCTATAGCTTATTGTAGGGATATTATTGGTAATTCATCATAACTACCTACAAAGGAAGAAGAGGGCACTCATTTTCAGACAATTTATTTTAGAGAAACAAACATTCATTTTGAGACTAAGAGTATTATGTAAGAAAAATCAATGATACTTTTGATTAAAATGTATGCAACTCCATGTCATTAACATTTTGTCCTCTCCAACTAACATAGGCATCTATGTAGGTCAGAAATTACATTCAGCACATCTTTTGACCATTGAGTAAGAACCATGTTATTCTTTTCATACTGATGAGTATTATCTCCATGTTGCTTCTCTTATCACATCCCACCATCATACACAGTAGACAATAAAATAAGAACATCACATCAATCAGATTTATTTTTTCTGAGCAAAGTCCCAACTGTCTGACACTATTTGGATCTCCAATATGCATAAAATTGTACTCATCCAATGAGCCACAGCCCAGGCCCACACGGTAATTCACCTTGTAACCTTGGAACAATCTAAGAAATGAATTTCCAAAATCTGTGTAAACGTAATTGCCAGCATCATGAGTCAAGACCCAAGATGTTAGAAGCATATTATTAAAACCATTATATACTATGAATCTAGGACTCGCCAAAATGGCTACACAACATAAGTTGGAAAAAAAAAACAGAACAAAACAAAAAAGTTGAATTATTCAACCAATGAAACAAAGATACCATGATTGCCACTGCCAACTAATGATAGAGACATAATGTAGATTATAGGCGGATTATTACCCACATTTGCAATCAAGCTATTTGGGTCTTACCCCCATCCATAAAGAAAAAAACAAAATAGAAGACAAAATCTTATACCCATTGGAGAGAGAGAGACCAGATGACTAAATAACTAAAGAAGATGGGACAACATCTTCCAACTAAAAAGAAAGGAAAAGATATATAAGGGATATAGAAGAAGGGTCGCCCTATGCATGAACTTCCAACAATTGTGGAGTCTGGGGAGGGTCAGTTACGTATGAAGCCTAACTCTTGCTTTTGTAAGGAGATTGTTTCTTTGACTTAAACTTGTGACCTCGAAGTCACAAGGCAGCAACACGAGTCAGCCCCCAACCAGAATAGGAATGAGACCACAGGAGGGAACTCTTTTCATAATATCAAGCATTCATACATGTATGTTGTAATAACACACATGAATTAATGTTTGTGTATGCACATGTAACCGTTGACCACAAGATATATATCCCACTAAATCAACTCTAGCGCCCCCCATAGAAGGTCATGGCTAAGAAGAATAGATAGCCCAAATCAGTAAGAAAGTTGCAAGGAAAATAGCTAATTTCACTAAGTGACGCAATCACAACAATCAACTAGGTGTAAAATATCTTAATTGTTCAGTGGATCTAGACTCCGTCCTACATAGTACTCTTGCAGAGTTTATATAACAAGGTTGAGCCTCTAATAGCTTCCAGCTCATGAAATATCCACAGTTACAGACTCTGCAGCATGGCTACTAGTACAACAAAACCCACACCTACGAAATTCCTAGATTCAACAACCAAGTTATTAAATGTGGCCATCATTATTCAACTTCAAAATCCCATAGTGGGAGGAAGTAGGTTACCACTTGCAAAAAATGGTGCCATCAGTCACAGGGGGGGGGGGGAAGGCCGCCCACCGCAAACAAAAAACGGCGCGGGCGGGGGGGGGGGGGGGGGGGGGGGGGAGACTTTTATTTAACTCCATAACTTTATTAACTAACCCTTCAAGGTGCTAAACCTCCAACCAATGTCAAATATCTTTACTCTTCAAATCATTGTCACTCTGTTTTAATGTTTTTAATAAAGCTACAAGACATGTTGCTTCAAAATTTAGAACAGATGATCTACAAAAAAAATGGCAATCGCTTGGTTAACTATCATTAGTATCATACGATAAAAAATATATGAAAATAATAATTGAACACATAAAACTGTCATCCAATATGGATAATAGACAGAAGTTATGAAATGAGAATACAGAATGGAAAACAAAGTAAAAAGTACATCCTTGAACTGACATAATAAACTTCATATGAATATGATTATACACCAAGAAACCCTAAATAAAATTTAAGCAATGGATATAACTAGATCAATATGGGAAGGCAAATCTAGTCTTCAAAATTTACCACCATGTTTTTTATTTATCCCTTTAATTTTATATTTTTGGATTAATACGGAACTTGGCTACATGAATGTAGATAGCTTTCCAGAACTTCATGTTCCTTCTCTTGGATGTTTAACGCGAAATCTTACTGTTAAGGATATTGTATCAAAGAAAATAGAAATCCAAGTACAGTCCTCTTTTAAGACTTGAGACTTTAAACCTTCTGTTCGAGAAACTTATGCTATTCATATACCAACACATAATGCGACAAGTTGAAAAAGCAAAATAACAATTTGGAACACAAGACATAAAGGTCATTTGAAGAGGAATAAAACCCATCCCCAATAAGAAAGCCAAAAATGTAAAACTTGGAGAAGATAAGTCTAGGAACAAAACAATATAGAATAGACAAGTCACAAGAGATGATATTGTAAGCATTTATCGAAGTTAAGGCAACACAGCTGGAGAATAAGAAAAATATGCATAAGAAACCCAATACCTGAAAATGGGAGCTGTTGAGGCAGCGACCAATTCGACGAAACAAAGGGACCATGCAGCGCTGGAACTCTGCTGCCTGGGTGGCCTCTAGAACTTCCTCCAACTCGCCAAGGAACATAACTTCTTTCGAACTATTTGTGACAGGCCAATACTTTAGAAGACCTCGAATTACAGTATCAGCCAGCTTACAATCTTTCTCCACAAACTGAGTGATACAATAGGAAAGTTGTTGATGGTACATGGATACACACTTGGGCTTGTGAAGGGGAATCAAGGCACGGACAAGGAAAAGCTTGTGCTCTTCCTTCAAAGGTAAAGCAAACCCGTTAATTATACTGCCCAAAATTTCAAGCAATTCCGCAATGCCATTGTGCCTCTCTGTCTCAAAAATGAACCTATAGAATATATTATTGATAGCCTTCCTAATGTATGGCCGATGCACCATGAATTTCCCATATATGCGGTGGAGGATGGTCTTCAGATACTCCCTCTCTCTTTGGTCCTCAGAGTCGAACAAATCAAGCAATCTTAGCACAAATGAATGGTCAATGTACCTTTTTGCAAGCTTGGCATCAGTCTCCGATGAAGACACAAATCTTAGCAAGAATTCATACACAATCTGAAGGTGAGGCCATGCAGGTTCCATAGTTGGTTCATCATCTTCTGGATCATAAGTTTCTGGACCTTTATTATCATGATTGGCTGATGGAAATGTTCTAAACAAATTGGCCGCCACCATCTTCGTCATCTCTTGCATTACAACCTCATTGAACTTTGAATTAACAGAGGATATATAATCCACAAGCTCCAGCAAAGTTTGCCGCTTTATGTCCTTCTCCTTGAGATTCTTAGTAGGATCAGTGAAATCAAACACAACACAGCACATCTGCAACTTCCTTATAAACAGATTCTGCTTTTCCGAGCTGGGAACATCCCTGAAACTAGGCAACGCCTCATAAACACCAGATACCATGACCGGACCCACTTGGGACATGCCTGATTTCTTCCCTTGATTCGGTTTACTCTCACCTGCTGAGTAAGGCCCCACAGTACCATTGCTGGCCCGAGAAGAACTTGTGCCCGAATTCGAAGACTTCACAGCAGCAGAACCGGATTTCGAGCTGTTAATGGAATTTGGACCGTGGGAGGAGTTCGCAGACGAATAAGGATTGATCCCTCCATCATTGTTAGAGTCATTGTGGGACGATTTCGAGGGCTTCCGGGGCAACTTACCCAATATCTGTTTGATCATAATTACACAACTCCAACTCTAACTCTTAACCCTACACTCCTGAAAAAATAGCAATCAAAGCTCCAACTTGAAGCCTCGAGATGATGGGTTTTTCTCACAATTCATCAACGAGGAGCCATGGAGGTAAAAATGTACGTTCAACAGGAGAAATTTGAAAAGAAAATCCCTAATCACAATCCCATACCAAAACACCAATTCAATTAACTCTACGCACGAAGGGTCAGAAAACTCAATGATCAAAGGCGGCGATTTCAGGGAAAGGCAGAATCCGAAATACAAATAGATTGAGACAAGGAACTTACAACAAGATCGGATGAGGACACAGAGAAAACCCTAGAAATCGGAGCTGAAATTGATAGAAGTAGTAGCGAATTGATAAACCCTAACAGGAAGGCTCTGAGCTGATTCGAGAGAGAGGGACAAAAAAAACTAATAGCGCGTCAAATGGGAAAAAATAAAAATCGAAAACAGGAAAAAGAAAGGAAAATAAAAATGAGAGAAACCAAAAACAGAAAACACCCTCTCTCTCTCTCTCTCTTTCAGGTCTGTGTTTCTTCTCAAATAATTGCTGTGCTGAACAGTATAATTGTTTCTGGAAACAATGGAAGCAAAAACATGAAATGGGAAACAAAAGGGTGGTTTTGAGAGGTTGTGTTGGTATGATGGGTTTGGGTGAGATGTGAATTGACAATTGTGGCCCTAGAATGGAAATGGAGCCAATCCCATCACATACAAATTTGCAAGGGTAGATGGGACCCATTATCTGGCAGTGGATTGGGTTGTTGACCTTGTGATTGTGCTTCCTCTCCTCTCCTGCTCCTATAGCAATAGTACCCCAATTGCTAGGTCAATCTAATTTGTCTTCTTTTCTTCATTTCCACATCAAGAATCTATTTTTTCCATTTATTTTTGTGTGGAGACTATTAATAAATTTGGGAATTTTGGATTTTTGTTACAGAATTTGTTGAATAAATTAGTATTATCCCGATCTAAAAATGAGTGTTCGTTTTTTTTGTGAATTTTATTGCTCTTAAAGGAGTGTTGTTTTTGAACTTAAATCATCCATATAACAGGTATTGAAGGAAAACACAGAAGGCTTTAGGGTTTTGCTTTGTAGTGGAGGCGACGCCTGCGTTTCACCATCGACTGTGGACTTCGGCAAGGTAAAAGTAGGCGTTGGCAGTGGAGCGCGACGGTACAACCAGAAAGATCTGCGAGAGTGCCTCGAGAGACGTGGTGTGGGGGTCCACTCGGATCTGGGTTTGCTATGTAGGTCGAGGCGACGCTTGGGGAGGCTTCCAACGACGTTTTGTGATTGCTGACGAACTACGACAAGGGAGAGTGACGTGGCACAATGCAACCGGGAACATGCGATCAGTTGGACCAAATCAAAAAAGAAAAAAAATAAGTCCCTGGACTAAAATGACTAAAACGCAAGTTCGAGAGTCAACATGCAAATACGGACAAACTGAGATGGACAAATGAGCTGGAAATGATGGTGACTTGGCATAATGCAACTGGGAGCAGACAGTCAATTGGATCAAATCAAAAAAAAAAATTAAGTCAATAAACTAAAATAACTAAAACGCAAATCCGATGACCCACATACAAATACGAACAAGTTTAAGTGAAGAAAAAAACAATTAACCCGAATGTTTATTTGGTAAAACAAAGACCAAGTGAGCCCCAGAAAAAAGGCTAGCATCTACAAAACATGAGCCCACAAAAATAAGGCCACCATCCCCAAATATATGAGCCCAATAATATAACCCTATCTATTCCCACTCCACTCCAAGCCACCGTGCTCTCCGCCGACCACCAAAGAGGACCGTCTTTTTATCGTCTTCTCCGTGCACATCAGGTACCATTTCCATCTGCACATGATTCTTCATTTGTTGTCTCTTTGAAATTTCAAGAACAAACTCCAATTTTCTGCACTGTTAATGGCTAGTAGGGGAATAGAATTTCCCCTCCTCTCGTCTCTCAAATCTTCTGGAGAGCAAATTGGAAACTGCTGATAACAGCAGCTGCCAGACCTTCACACAGCCAAACCAACTGTGTAAATCACAGTTGCCACTCCTAGATTTCAAAATCAAACATTTGGAGGTTTTTAAATTTTCATATTTGCTTTATTTCCAGCATTTGTTTTCACTTGATCATTGGTTTATTGCTACTGCTGCTGCTGAATCGATCAAAATTGAACGAAAACCCTAAAATTGGACTCTGCGTTCCCAAATTGCTGGTATGGTCCTTGCTCAATAAGTGTGCGATGAAATGTCTCACTCAATATTGCAAACATGTGTTCATCCAAATTTCATAGGTCTAGGTTACATTTGTTATATATATATATACTACATTGCTGTCTTCAGGTGTACTAAGCTGTTAGTGAATTAGGAGTGGCATCTTCTCAAAGAAGCGGTGAGTGAGTTCATAGATGTTGAAGCGAGTATTTGGCAAGGTGGGGAATGAAGGTGTCCTATCGTACTGTAGTGAAATAGTTAGGCCTTCCTTGTTTGTGCCTGCTAGTGCTGTCCACAATGGGCAGCCACCTTTGGAACCGAGGAGCTTTTTTGGGGTCGAAGATTTCCTGGACGATGACAATAGCAAGCCATACCGCCAGAAGGCGTACAAGAGAAGTAGAGATCCTCGGAAGTATTTATCGTTCAAGAAACGCACTATTGCGTTCATGGAGCCTTTTACACTTGATGTGCTGATATCGAAGCGCTTTGTTACAGCCTCGATCACCCACAGAGTAACTTGTAAGCAGGTTGCAGTTGCCGGTACCAACTCAAAGGCTCTTAAAGCTGCGCTGCCATCACGCTCTGATATACCTGCATGTTTGGCTGTCGGTAGGATTTTAGCTCAAAGGGCTAAGGAAGCTGATGTGTACACAGCCTGCTATACTCCAAGGGAAAGGGATAAATTTGAAGGGAAGATCAGAGCTGTGGTTCAATCCATTATTGATAATGGGATTGATATTAAAGTTTATCTAGATTGAAATAGCTACTTTGCTTTTGAAACACATAAGCTTGATCCTTAGGTGTTTTCTGCAGGGTTAGTTTGTGGATATGAGACATCATTGTCTTATCTTGAAAGTGATGGAAATGGAATAAGCTGGTTCTTGTTTTTTATTTTTTAGTTTGTAAGATAAAAAATGAGGTGGTAGCTTGTTGTATAACCATATCCAAACTCAAAAATCAAAAGCCATTGGTTTGTCAACCATTTTCTGGATCAATTAATTAATTGATCAGTAGTTGTAATATTCTTTTCAACTTGTCCAGTGATAGAGTTAATTATGTTTATCATGTTCTTGGCCATTTGATTTGACTTGGTTGCTAACATTTGAAGCTTAGTTCAAATCAGTGTGGCTTGGTTGAAAGCAGCTCAAGGTAGTTAATTTTTACTACATGCTTATATTGCAAAACAAATTTGTACTTGCTTGTTTGAAAACCATCTCTATTGCCATAAGTTTCGGTTATATTGAGATTTATGGGTTTTTTTTGTAACACCAAAGCCTACAAAACTCGACCCTCGTGGCATGACGCATTAGAATAATCGTCGAGTTATGAATTGAAATCAATGTTGAAAATTATGAAGAACATTAGGTCATTGATTCTCGATTCAACTATGTAAAAATTCACAAGAATGCATTTGAGTATTAATTAATGATAATATTCTCTCATTGCATTGGCTAGTCTCAACAAATCAGCAAATTTGAGATCAATTTTATGAAATGAGAATAAGAGCCAAGAATGGAAGTGAAAATAGTAAAGATTATTGTCCTAATTTATGGAGTCAATCATATTTCACTAGTTTGGTGTGCAATTTAAGGTTGATTATAATAATAAAGTGATTTACAATGTTGATGATAGCAATGTTTCATCATATGTATTCAAAATCTTGAGTTCAGTAAACCTTCATTGTTTAAATTGATATTGAAAACATGCTATTGTATCTTAGGAATTTGCATTTCTTTCAATCATGCAAGCAGGAGCAAAGTTGAAATATATTGGGTTCAATAATGGAAAACTAGTGGATTTCTGCAGAAAACACCAAGGCTTTTCAGGTTTTCAAAAGATTTCAACTGCGAACCCTTCCAACAACCTTTCATATCTATCTCTATAACAAGTTTGGTTTATGGCGACAAAAGGATACTAAACTTCAAATCTTATTAGTCAGCACAAGTTGTCGGGGCTAGAAATTGTATGTTACGAGAAAAGAACAGCATATCATCAAGCAAAACGAAGAATAAACACATCACAATGAAACCAATGTTTCTCCTCAACTTTTTAGTTTTGTTTTATGGGTTCCATGCATAACTTTTTCTGCAGTGTGCACCCGCAAGGGCAATACCATCATCACAAGTCTTTCACGCATACAAGACAGAATAGCCATTTGAAACACAGTAAACTTGAGAGAGACAAAAAAAATTCTGGTTCGGAAGCTAAGTATCTTCTCTGCACTGTACAATTCAACCAAACAACAACAGCAGCATCAGTAACAACTGGATCTAATGTGCGAGAAAATGAGTACCTCCTCAGTCCTCACTGTGTATTAGGATCAGTCAGCTATCTCTTTCTGCGCTTTGGTTCCACCTAGAAAAAAAAAAAGAGGAAAATCAAATAGAAGATTTCAACTAAATTATTTACTTGTCCTCAACTAACAAAACAGCTTGCCATTGTATTACAAGTAGCAAATACAACAAGCGCATTGGTTTTTCTAAATATAAGATCGTACACAGATCATATATAGGGAAGCTTCCCTTTGGTTTTTCTGAAACATCATGTTTACTTTAACCAATCTATTGGTGTACTCGTATACTGTAGAACAAGGAAGCTACACTACCTCTGTGATAGTGAAAAGACAGTTATCTAATTTCTATGTACTATGATTCTATACTTGACAACTCGTGAAGCATACGAAAGAGTGTCCCTCACAAAGGCAACATTAAAAGATATCAGCAACTTGCTTATGGGTGGCAACGAAATCATTCCAAACCCTTAATGGCTTGTTTTGAAACTCACATTTCATTGGAAATTCTAGATGTGTCAAATCCAATGTATCGATGTCCAAAGAATTTGGATTTGGCCCAATTCCAATATAATTCAAATTATGACGAACAGATGTGATTTTAATTGACAGCACCTACCCAGTCATTTCAAATGAGGTTAATTAGTGGCTGAGACGAGAGACAGTGATGATAATCAATGATTGAATCATCAGAGTAGCAGCCATCATTTGGAGTCCCATCTTTTAGTCATTCTTAGAATTTTATTAGAATTGGGCCAATTCCAAACTCCAAAATCTTTGGACATCCAAGCATTAGATTTGCCCAAATCCAGAATTCAAAATGAAACGTTCCAAACGAGCCATAAGAGAAATTCAGTTTGAAACAAGAACTACCAAGTTTTGATTACTAAAGATGATTATGCCTTCACAAACACCTGGCCTCCCATACAGTCAAAGTAGAGAACAACTTGACAGAATGGTAACCTAACTTCACAAGTCAATAGCCTTAGGAAGTGTTAAACCAATCACCAGTGAAAAACAGAGACATGATTTACATAATAAGACCACAGACAATTAGCCTGGAACAAACTTCAG
The DNA here is from genome assembly GCA_036897405.1 of Pelargonium myrrhifolium. Classification (NCBI taxonomy): domain Eukaryota; kingdom Viridiplantae; phylum Streptophyta; class Magnoliopsida; order Geraniales; family Geraniaceae; genus Pelargonium; species Pelargonium myrrhifolium. The sequence continues at coordinate 4,397 of JAYMTK010000138.1, read as the reverse complement.
TAACACAAGTACATAAACCAAAATAATATTTAAATATAGACCTAATTGGGAGCTCAAAATGGTTGTTGGGTCTAGAATAACATAAATGAAGTTATAGGTGACATCCAAATGTTCAATAAAAAAACAGAACCATCTCATAGCTATAAAAGTTACTTCTTTAGATAAGAGAAAAGAACAGAATGTTTTTGGAATAATAGTTTGCCAGTCATTCTTGGTCAAGCAAGAGCATAAATAGACTGAAAATATAAAATACAAGATGAAACGAACAAATAGCTATAGCATATCCAACTTTTAAACCAACATTCTAAAGCCTATATAATCAGTAATCAACCCTAATTTACCTCCCATTTTCAAACATCAAAATATTTCAAGCAAGATCTTCCTTAGTTCAGGAAACTTAAATATAATTTTACTACACCGTTTTTCATTTCACCCTTGCTTGTTCGATGGACAATTCATGTGTACTACAGGCCAACAGAGTCTAAACCAATTCAGAGCTCCCATGTAATCATTTCATTATTTTGATCACTTCAATGAATATTCACTAAATTGATTTCCATTAGGAAAGTAATTCGCTATTATTTTCTGTATTTTCAGCATTAAAATGTTAATGCAAAATATTACAGTTCTTTCATATTCATAACAATTCACCAAAACGCTCTCTTTAGCAGAAAATGTTTAAAAATATTAACATTCTTCACAAGTAAAATCCATGAATAAAACAAATCCACGTCAAACTAACTGTGTGACAACACGTATGATAAATATCACAGCAAATGTAGAAAAAAAATGAACATGTATAATACTACTCTAACAAGATGACAACAAATGAATGCAAAATAAGAATGGTTAATAGAAGCAAAACCAGGAATCAAATGCTCTCACCTTAGCTTCAAGTGATGGAGATACCGGGAATGAATTCAAGGATCTTTTAGCTTCATCTTCAGAAGAACAGTCTGAACATAAAAAGTGTTCCAACTTTTTTGCTTCTTCAATCGTCATACCCATACAAGAAGGATGAAACCTGAAATGTTATATAAGATGAAAGGAACATCATATCCAAAGGCATACACGTGAATGAAGATTCAACAATATTTCAAGGCTTCTTGAAGCGGATGCTTTAGCATAAACTGAGTAAATAATTATACTTCAAGGTTAAAATAAATAAAAAAATCAGCATTTATTTTCTCATAAAGCAGCTGGAACTTACTTCTTTTAGCTATCTCTTCAACGAAACCCTAACAATATCCGTTTCCACTTGTTTTGTTCGGTACAACAAAGATTTTCCATCATTTTGTAACCGACATTGTCTTTATTTATGAAAACTTACCACTTCCGCTCTAAGTTTCTTACCAACTAAATTGACCTCCTAAATTCATCAGAGTTCTGTTTATGGTAGTTCATTGATTACAAAGGTTTAACTCTGATAGCTTCAAGTCTATGCATGTAAGCTGTTTTAGCTCAAAATAGTTTTCTTTCTATTGATTTTTGACATATTTATCATTTAAAAATTAAAACTTTTTTAAAGTTTGGGGTTGAATCATCCAAATGACTCATGATTCACAAAAATAATCATTCAATTCACTAATTAATTCATTATTCAACAACCCTGATTAAATGCATACTCTTTCATGAATCAGCTTCAATTTAAAAGACAAATTCAAAATATAGATCAACAAAACGACAAAGGCAAGTAACGTATCCAACTTAAAACACATCAATTAATTACCAACACAGCTTCTCCATAGCTTAGATAGTCAACACTAACCAAACAAGAAACAAAATAAAAATCTTGCAAGCATTATCCAAATTGAATAGAAATATACAAGCTAGTTTACCAGTCCTTGCACCCATCACACTGCACCATAAGATCATCTGGGTTGTAAGGCATTTCACACTTGCAGTACCTTCAAAAACAAAAACCCAGAAACCATTACTCTAAATTCAATTATTGAAACAACCAAAACACTCAAAATCATAATTCAAAACTCACACAGCCACTCGATCAGGTGTGAATCCTCCGGTCGAAGCCTTATACTCAAACCTACAAAAGTAATCCTCAGCCCCAACATTCTCAAGCTTGGTGTAGTTCTTAAAGGAATGCACTATGCATTTCCCTTCAATGGTGTGTGCACTCTGCACATCATAGTGATCCGACAAGAAAAGCTCCTTAGCCCCGTGGAACTGCCTCCGACCTCCGAGCGACTCCTCCGGCCGGTAGTACCACTGGACACGCACCTTGATGTTGTTCCGATGATCGGCCTCGATCTTCTCCACGCGAGCCACATACGGGGGCTTGTCGGAGTCCGACGGGCGCATCAACACACAATCTCCAGCTGCCACGACAAAACAAAACACAAAAACATTGTTAAATTGATCTCAGACCCTAAAACAACCACATAACTGTGATTAAAGGACAAATTTTGGGCATTGAGGGATCGAGATTGAGGAAAATGAAAATCTGGGTTTTGCAGGAATCAAAATCGGAAATTGGGAGGGAGAGGAGAGAGAGGGCGTACGTCTGACGACTTTGTTGGTGCCTTTGATGGTGTAGGAGTCGAGGTCTTTTTTGCCAGGTTTGGTCTTGGCCATGAAATGGGATTGTGAGAGAAGAGGAGAAAGGGTGAAATTGGGAGGTTTTTAGGGGGGTTTTGAGGAGGGAAGAGAAACCCTAACTATGGTGGTCTGAGGAAGAAGGAGGATGTATTCACACAACACAGGCAGTAGAGAGAGAGAGAGAGAGGGTTTTGTTTGGATGTGGTAATGAAGAAAGGAGGTGGGAGACACATCATCATCCATTTGTACATGTATGTGTACATATTATGTACATGTTTTAATTAATGTACCAATTTAATGTTGTTCTTGTAACTCTCCTCATTTTCATGCATGTCTTGTTCCATTTGATTCTACTTTTAATTTTGCTAATAGAGGTGTTCAAATTGGGTAGATTCAAGTGTTTTTCTTTTTGAAAAGTAAACCAGAAGCTTCCCTGTATAGCAAATATATTATGTTAATCAGGGTGGATCCACAATTTAGATCTCTCCCGTCGACCAAAAACAACTAGCATATGTGCTTGATTAATTACATTTCTACATGTTAGAAGAGCATGTAGATCAACAAAAACTTCTGCATTGATTTCTTGAACTGCATCATGCATAATCATCCTGTAAAGAGCATGACAGTCTGTTAGAAATATAGGCGATGGAATATTATAACATACATAAAATAACATAACATAGTAAAGAGCAGTAATTTCAACCTCCAAAACTAATGAGCAATGAGAAGAAAAAGTCTACCGAAGTACATGAATCCGTTGGAGGATAATTGTCATCCTCCACCAGTTCATCCTTGTTTAAAAGCCTCGTCAATTTGCATGACAATTCTCATGGGAATGCAAGACAAGGATTGGACAACACTCGTGCCAGTACCGGAACACCGACCATTATCCAAAGCCGTAGGTGAATTTGATTTGATAGCCCGCGGTTCAAGCCGGCTAAAGCAAAGCTAATAAACATGATATTCATTTCAATTAATATGTAAAAACGACATCATGTTGAATCTAATATATTTTAATGATATACGCAACGTAATAATTCTAAACCTATTATATGTTGGCTTATAATCTCGATATGCATAAGCAAGACTTACTAGAAAACACATTAATTGATAATACCATGTATAACTTTTTTCTTAAAATCAAGTTATTTATTTCAATTAATTTGAAGGCGTGACGTCATGTGTATAATTTATTCGAGTAATTGCATATGACCACCTTGTACTTTACACGTTTTACGCGCACATGTATACCCTAAACTTTTTTATAACTTTTGATTATCATGTACTATGTCATTTTTTGACAGAGAGGCCTTTTTGTCACATAATATTCAATTTTTAATGGAATATTTCAATTTTGATAATGTGCCACCCAACCAAAATCAAACCCAAAATCAACAAACTCGCGCTCGAATTTGTTGATTTTTGGTTATGTGCATGACACGTAATAAAAAATGGAATATTCTGTTAAAAAACTTAAGAGACAGAGAGACTCATCCGTCAAAAAATGGCATAGTACAGGTAGTCAAAAAAGTTTTAAAAAAAAATTAGGACATACATGTACAAAATGTGTAAAGTACAAGATGGTCATGTGTAATTATCCCTAACTAGTGATACAACCCGTGCGTTGCACGTGAAGTTGAAAATATGAGTTCCGTTATTGCCCACAACTTAATTAAAATGGATAAATGTTAGCAGTTAACATGTCAAATTCTTGCTGATTTAAACCGTTGATTGAGACTCGGTCATCAACTCTTAATTGGAGATTTTTTTTTTTCATTTATCATATGATAACATTCCAAAACAACTCACAATCACTGGAGGAGTAAGTAATTGTTACTTAT
>JAYMTK010000137.1:0-30375 GCA_036897405.1 Pelargonium myrrhifolium | reverse complement strand
CATGTAAGCACTTAACGGAAAATTTAACGGGAAGTGACAGGATGTACTAAATTGGTTTCAAAATAAAAATTTTGGTACTAGATTGGGTCAAAAATGAAAGTGTAGGTACTAAATTGGGTACAATTAAAGTTTGAGTACTAAATTGGGTTTCGCGTGAAAGTTTGGGTACCATTCATGCATTTATCCCTAAAAACAATAACAAAGATACATGCTAAACATGAGATAGGTATAGCACGTACGCATTGAAAATGTATTGAATTGAAATTGATATAAATGTTGAAGCATGTGGATGAATATAGATGCTTGCGACCTCGGAGGCGGAGCAAGAGACTTTGGTCTTTGCTCCTTTGGTGTCTACGCAAGAATAGCACATCTTTAACCCTTATATTTACAGGGAGGGACCGTTGTTCAAGAGTGAGATTTCGTCTCTCTCCCTAGTCTAGGGCTTTAGGTACCTGACTGCACCAAAAGTGGTCTCTTACACCCCCACCATAAAGGGTGCGTGCAATGGGAATTGATCTTAGGACCTCCCTCACTTATGCAATCGGATTTACCAACTGCGCCACACCTTGTGGTTGATTGTTGAAGAACGGGATCCGTTTCAGATGTTGGAGTTTTAGCCTTTTTGGTGTGTCAACCATGAGCGCTAGATGACATTTAGAGCCCTCATAAACCCTTCAAGCATTATATGAGGAATGAACGCTTATGAGGCTCTACCACTCGAGGTAGCATATTGGTGTTTGGAGCGAGCGAAACGTCGTGGTGGTGGCCTGACAAGGCGTGAACTCTTGAGATGACTCGACGAGGTGGAAAACTTTGATGAAACGAAGAGCATTTTGGAGTCCTGATGAAGCTGGGAGTTGTTTAAAGTTTCGGTGAGGCGATTTGAGCATCCACACATGTTCACTAAGTATGTTGATCTTCCCTTAACTCCTGTAAGCATCTCGAGAGCTAGAGAGGAAATCGATCAAACAACAAAACAGGCAGAACCTCTACTTTGGTCGCATGTAACCTAGAGTATGTGCATCAGTTAACCTTGATATTTGATGTTCGCGGGGAGCGAATCCCTTGACATGAGATGAGTTCTGCAACCACGGGTACATGCTTTCAGAGTAAGTAAAAGGGAACTCTGTAGTAGTGACCACACATGAGGAAACCGTGGGATCTCATGGGAAAACTACGAACACCCACTGGCTATGTAACTGTAGACATGCCTTTGATAACCATGGGCACGCGTGTTGAGATAAAATCCACGGGAATGCGGTCCAAGAAAATGTATGTGTGCAAGCACGCAGTTTCAAGTGTGTTTCAGGCATGTGTCTTTGGGTGTGCGCTCTTCAGGCAAAAGTATTTAGACGCGTGTTTTTTAGCATGCGTTCTAAATCAAGTCTTGTAGCAGCGGGATCAGGATGCTCGATTTCCATGTGTTGTATTTTTTTTCCTGTATCGTCAAGTATCATGTTTTATATTTTGAGAAAAATTAAGATAAATAGTTAATTATGTAAATTTTCTGTTTTATCCTCAAACACGTATTGTAACAAATTTAAGAAACACTATCAATAATTTATGTATAACTAGCTTCCTACAAATGAAACAAGACACTTATTTTGATACGAAGAAAATAACAAAAATTAACAGAGAGTGATGGACAAGCCCATCATCACCAATTTCCAAGGTGGAGTTCTCTTCTTCCTTCTCCACAACGAGCTCTCAAGCTGAAAATACAAAAATTGAGAAGATCTGCAGAATGTGACCTACAACCTCGACATGACAAAGGAAATGTTGGATAAAGTCTAGCGAGTAGTTAACATTGTGAATCAAAGTTGAAGTAACGATAGATCTTAATTCGAATTCGCACAACAAAATTATTAGAATAGTTAAGTGTTGGTGAAACGAGATTATGGTACTTATTTGTTTGTGAGCAAAAGTTTGGATGTTTCAAGCTTCTGCGGGGTCTTCGACAAGGGGATCCGCTATCGCCCTACCTTTTTATCCTGTGTATGGAACGGCTAGGTAGGCAGATTGATAGACGGGTTGCGACGGGTTCTTGGAAACCTATGGCTATTACTCGAAATGGTTTAAGCATCTCTCATTTGTTCTTTGCGGATGACATTATGCTATTTGGGAAAGCCTCTGCTGCTCAAGCCATGGTCATCAAGAACGTCCTGGACGAGTTCTGCAGTATGTCCGGTCAAAGTGTGAGCTTGTCTAAATCTAGATTCATAACGTCCCCCTCGGTCTGGGTTCCGCTGAAGCATCGTATCGGATCTATTTTGTGTATTCGGGCCACGGATGATCTTGGTACTTATCTCGGGGTGCCGTTACATTGCAGTAAGCCTAAGGTTGCGAATTTTAACTTTCTTGTGGACAGGGTTAGTTCGAAACTTTCAGGATGGAAAGCAAAGCATCTGTCTATTGCAGGTCGTACTACCCTTATTCAGTCAGTTACGTCTGCTATGGCTTCCTATGTGATGCAAACAGAATGGTTGCCGCGTTCGATTTGTCTCAAAATCGATGCCTTGAATCGTCGCTTTTTGTGGGGAGAGTCGGAAGATGTAAGGAAGCTGCACTTGGTCTCCTAGGATGTTGTTACGAATGACAGAAAAATTGGTGGGTTGGGCATTCGCAGAATGGATTTCATGAACACGGCTATGCTTGGTAAGGTTTGCTGGGAAGTCGTGATGCAGCCCGTCTCGCTTTGGGCTCGTTTTTTTCGGGAGAAATATGGGCAGGGGGGCGCAATTCTTGTCCATAACTGCAAACCTGGAGCGTCTAGAGTTTGGAGGGGAATTTCTCGCTGCGCGAACTTACTCGAAGCTGGTCTTGGTTGGAAGATTGGAGACGGGGAAACAGTGGACTTCTTTAAGGATAAATGGTGCGGGGTATGCCCCCTCGCTGATCGGATAACTGCTGATACTGCTGCCTGTACTAAGGTGAGCGCTTTTTTTCATGATTCCGGGGGTTGGGATGTCAGCCTTGTTCGCGCCACTCTCCCGTGGGATCTTGCAGAACAGGTTTTGGGCGTGCCAGTCTCGACTCGAAGGATGTCGGCTGATAAGATTGTTTGGAGTTTGCATCCTTCTGGTCGATTTACTGTTAAATCAGCTTATTCGTTCATTAATAATCTGTCACATTCCCCTTCTGGAAACTGGTCGCATGTCTGGAGATTCAAGGGCCCGTCTAAATGGCTTTTTCTTTTCTGGCTTCTGAAGCATGGAAGGATCCATACTACTTTGTTGCGCTTCAAGCGAGGTCTGGCATCTGATCCCTTCTGTTTTCGTTGTAGGAGTCATTTTGAGACGAAAATTCACCTGTTCAGAGATTTTCCTATTGTTAAAATTATGTGGGCAAAGTTGGTCCCTCATCACTTTGCTAATCTGTTTTTTGGGTTGCCGGTTTGTGATTGGGTGGATTGGAATATTAGTATGGCTAAGGAGAAGATTGGGTCGGTCAATTGGGGCTGTCTCTTTGGTTCGGGGGTTTGGCTTTGTTGGAGATGGAGATGTGCCCAACTCCTTCAACCTGATTTTGTTCCTCCAGTCGACTGGCAGGCGGCTGTTACGAACGAAGCTTCTGTTGTTTTTAAAGCTTTCTTTGGAGGTGCAGTTTTGACCAGGGAGAAGGTGACCGCTTCGATCGCTTGGGCCCCTCCCCCTGATGGTTGGGTAGCCCTTAATACGGATGGTGCCAGCAAGGGCAACCCAGGCCCGGCAGCGTGTGGTGGGGTTATCCGGGATAGTTTTGGCAGATGGTTGACTGGATTCTCGGGAAAATTGGGGCTTTGCTCAGCTTTTGTTGCTGAGTTAAATGGGCTTCGTGCTGGTCTTCGGGTTGCTTGGGATGGAGGCTGGAGGGCTGTTAAAGTTGTGCTCGATTCTAAGGTTGTCGTTGATCTGATCTTGAGCTCTGAGACAGGGGGCTGGGCTGTGGAAGCTCTGGTGGATGATATTAGAGAGCTGCTCCGTAGAGAGTGGCTTGTGGATTTGGCTCATGGATATCGAGAAGGGAACTCGGTTGCGGATAAGCTTGCTAATCTGGGTCTTACGCAGGACTGTCATTGGGTGGTCCATTCGATCATGCCGGGAATGCTTGCCCAGCTGGTTCGTGATGATGCTAGGGGTGTGTCTCAGTTGAGAAGGGTGGCGGCCTTTGGCTGATCCACCCGTTTTGGTTTTCCGTCTTTTTCGCTCTTTCTTGTTTCTACCAAAAAAAAAAAGGAAGATGTGCCCATCAAACCATTGTTCGAGATGTCGTGTGAAAGCAATGAATCAGTCGAACACCTTTTATTTCATTGTAAGAACAACAAGGATTGTTGGTTTGCTTCTCCCCTATCAGTTCGGTCAGAAGGTATTTAATCTTGTTCAAAATGATTTTCTATGTTATTACAACAAACCAAAATAAAAGACAGAAGTAGTCTGATGGAGTACAACCATCATGTAGAAGATTTGGAAAGAAAGAAATAATGTAGTTTTTAAGGGGGATTCGAAAACTCGCATGATGAAAGAATCTGCCAAAAACCTCTGAACACCAACCCATCAGTAAGAGATAAAATCAAATACCTCAAAAGTCTATATTCAGTAGGAATATCAAATTTCTTTATTCTCTGTGACAAATCTTTCTCCCTTAAAGGAGCATGAAGTGATTAGAAACTGTAAGACAAATCATGGAATATCTTAACTCGTCATAGCTCTCCCTCATTCGCTCAAAATGTTGTAAGTGGTGAAGCAGAAGCAAATGCAGCTTGTGATTTTATAATCCAAGTCCATATTGATAATATTTGTGTTCTAGCAGATTCTCTGCTATTATACCAGATGATAAATCAATGTGATACAAACTCAGGTATTAGTTGGCTGGATTGCAGGGCGATTCTGGCAGATATCATCCATGTTCTTTGCCATAGGCATTTAAATGAAAAAATCTAAATATAAATAGGAATCTAATTAACTATGCTCTTTTCCGGGCTATTATAGGTAGGTCAGAACAAACAATCACATGGATGTGTAATAACTTGTATGATGTGCGCTTTTCTAATATTTAATGAAGTTCTTTTGTTTGGAAACAAAAAAGATGTTTAGAACTTGAGATCAATGTAATTCCCTACTGCAGCATTACCAGACAACAATCAATGTTTGTGGTATTTGACATTACAACTAATGTTATGAGATCCTACATTACTACATGACATACATACTGAGAATAGGATACTCTTTACACTCGGATGGCATACAAAGGGTTTTATGTGATGAATTTTGTGAGTTAAAATAAAAATTACATAAAACTCTCGCATATTGTGTGAGATAATGAGACGCCATGTGATGAGCTTCATGATTTAGACTGAAGATTGTAGAAGGACATCACACAACGGTATATGCGCTTTTTTATTTTGAATAAGAAATGCGTATCTCTTATTTTCAATATAAATAGTTGTTTGTTGAAATCATAAAATACAATTTTATGAGCACAACTGACTTTACAATATATGAGAAAGACACCAAATAGATTGATCTAGAATTAGTTGAAGATTAAAATTCGAAAATTAAGATTATGTTCTAATTTCTTAGTAATTGTCCCGAATACAGAGATTAAGGAATTCTTCCAACATTGCATGACAAGGTTTGGCGGTGCAGGAGACTCGAGTTCATATTAATAGAAATGACACTCTCATTGGAAGATGACTTAGTGCAACACAAAGATTCAAACGACAAGTGACTTTGAGATTAAAGAGATAAAATTATTTTTTTCTTCATCACAGTAAACATGCAGTGTTTGTACTTATACAACATAGTCAAATTTCAATGTGACACATGAATTGCTACTTCTTGTGTGTTTCCACTGTTTTTAAGATTTTCAGTAGTTCATACTATAAATTAATGGTTTTTTTTTTATGCAATTGCTGCTCCCAATTAGGAGCAGTAAGGTCGGAGGGTCACAATCACTCAATCTTAAAAGGATGTTTGTTTTAGTTTATAAGTTGGTTAAACTAACTTATAAACATTAAAATTACTTTTTTTATTAAGTTATGTGTTTGTCAAATATGAAAACACTCATAAATTAATAATTATAAGTTGCTTATGAACTATAAAAATTAGTTAGAGTATCCATTTTCTCATTTTTCATTTTATAAGGAGTAAGAGAAGAAGAAGAAAAATGTCAGTTTGACTTCTAAAAAGTCGTTTATACCCTTATACTTTTATGTGCTAAAAATAAAAGAAAACACTATTTGTGAACCGATATCTAATTTGAGTGATTTACAAGTCAAGCTCGTATAACTTTTCAAAAAAAAAAATGATTGTACCTTGATATTTTAAAAAATAATTTATTATATGCAAAGTTTGATATTTTCAATTATGCATTCATCATAACAAGTAAAACAAAAATACACAAAAATAAAAAGAATCATAACCTTATATTTTGATTTTCAATTTTAATCATTTTTTATATATATTTTTATGCAATTTATTAAAAAGGACATGATTTTGTTTTCAAATTTTCACCACAAGCTAAATTATTAATGTCTTTTATAGTGTCATTTTGACATTACACGTTGCTGATCAGCACTCTTACCAAACAATTCAAGTTCTTATCAACAACTTCTTACCAAATAGTTTCAACTTATTGTTAAAAAAGAGGAGAAACACAAAAAAAAGCTTATAAGCCACATATGTTTATGGGCAATTTTTTAGAAATTAATCAAATTCTTAAAAAATTGTAAACCAAAGATTTCTGTATTATGATTTGTCCAATACTGATTTCATCAATCACACTGAGGCCAAATCCCTCCCCATTGCAAAAGTATAAAATCATAAAACCTGCAAATTTCTGAGGGGACAGCAACAGATTCAGGGTGAAAAACTATTGAGCTTTCAGAGAGTTAAAAGAGGCATGAATATATGGAAGCTCACCAACAGTTTGAATGAGGAAGTGTGAATTACATTACATGCACAATACTAGCTATCTCTATTACAACCAAAAAGAAACTAAAGTTGAACAAATCTTGAGGGAAAAAAAGAATATGTACAGGCAGAATTAAGTAAGTCATAGAACCTCAAATTCCCTCTGAAACCGAAAAATATATACAGGACAGCTTATTCTTTATCTTGAAGGAATCAAAGGGTTCATCGATGAGAAGATGACGAGAAACGTTCATGGAAAGAGCCATCATCAAAGTTCAGAGAATAGCTTTGTAAATCATAGCTATACCTTGCACTGCTCCTCCGCCGTCCCAAAGCTCTCTTCCACTCTGATCTGAATTTCCAAAACATCTGCCTCAAAGCATACGAGCCAAGGCAACTAGCCACCGGCACTCTTCTTCGGTCTTTAACAAGCATAGCTGCAGACCCACTGTTCGTGATCCTCTTTCCCCTCTTCAAGCTTCGCATACTCATGGTTTTAGTCGGGAACATCTTGCTTACTTTCTGCATTATCTCAACAAGGAAGGCTTATAAGGATTCAGAAGTTCAGAGATTTAACTAGAGAAAGAAAGATGAAGGCATCTTTCAGTGTCACTTCCCATTACCAAGCATCACTTTTGACGATATCAGATGTCACTTCCTCATTTGCTGAAGAGGAGAAACATTATCCAAATAGTCTATTCAACCTTGCTTTACTACAGGTTCCAGGTCATAATGGTCCCAACTTGACGACAAGATTAAAAGATCTGTCTCTAGTGATGTAACATCAGTTGTGCTGTAAGGGCCAATCTTCCTAAAGATTCTAATGCTTATCTTTGTGACTTTCCCTCCATTCCACTGGAGGTTGGTGCACTTTCCAGGTCATATCCAAGAATAGGAAAAGTAGGATGAGGTTTCCTCTTCCTTTATCATTTACACCGACCATACCTGAATAAACAGGAGTGACCTTACTAATCTATTTTAGCTCCTTAAAGCTTTACCACTGCAAATTGATCAAATATTTTAAACAAAAAGGTCCACAAAGATATGCTTAAGGATTTGTGGGACAGATAATCTGAATTAGACCAAGAATACAAAACCACCAACAAATACAAACCACAAAAAAACAAAAGAAGGGGGTTTTAGGTTACGTTTTAAAAAAAAAAAAAAAAAAAAGAGGATATAGTGCATGCATATGTAGAAAGATAAAGTTTTGTGCACATCTGTAGACACCCTTGAGCAAACAAATACGCACCAAACAAGCACACACACAGAGTTCGATAAAACAACAAATTATGCCATGAATCAGTTGTTCATGTTTTCAGTAAATTATTCCTCTACATGGTCACTTACTAAATACTTAAAACCTTACTCTTCTAGAGAGAAACGGTGAACAGTAAATTATCCCAAAGAATCATCTGTTTGCTCAGCAAGACATTCCACCATATGGCCACTTGTTAAATCCACTCTTCAGCATTTGACATTTAATAAAATACAAATACTTGAGTTAGAAGTGTTGGAATCAAATAATTTTTCATCATAGCTTTAGGTTCTCTCCAATTTAAAACAGCTATCCTTCATGTACGAAGACATGCAATAAACAAAAAGGCAAGCTAGAAATGTATAGAACAGAGGTTCTTACCGAAGATCGGCATGTATTGTAATACTCAACCATCAAGTTCCAGTGGCGCCCTGCTTCTGATGAGATCCATATACATGAAAGATGTAGAGGCACCAGATTCTCTCAGCAAGTTCACCTGAAAAAGCGTCTTGCATAATTTTCTTTTTTATCTCTAAAACTTAAGCAGATTCATTTCAGCATATCATCAAGGCCATCTCTATCTATCTTTTTTCATATACACGCCTATCAATCTATCTATTTGATTGCAATGTTGATGTTTTGCGTCTTAAAGTAGTCCAATTAACTGGATCTGCTCTATGTAACTCTATGGTGATCCTATTCACATTCCATGACTTGGAACATACTAACTAATATAATATTCCCCGTTTGTATGAAAACTTTACATAAGTACTAGCTCTAGCAAACACAATTAACACAAAGAACCTTGTGGAGTGTGTATAATTTCCACTTGTTGAATGAGCAAGGCCTATGTACATTTAAGGAAGGAATTACGACTTTGTTCTGGCCACCTCCTTTGAGCATGAAGATTTTTTTTTTTTTCCTGGCGTACAACAATGGCTGAAGAAACTATAACTCTCCATGCCATGTAAATACAAAAATACTAAATCATGTCATCTGGTCTGCCTGCTAAATGCTAATTTAGTAAACCAAAAAAGATAACTTCACAGCCCCCTGTGGCTAAAGAAACCATAACTCTTATATGTATAGGCCGATCCCCTATATTTAATAAAATACTGAGATGTTCTATGGTTGGATGTTAACCTAAACTAACAAGTTTATACAAACTTGCACACATGCGAAAAGGGGAGAAGAAGAGCTTGAACATACTAACATTCTCTGTGCTCCTTTCTATCTTCTATGCAGCTACAGCATCTACAGAACAAAATAAATGTAAGTTGTCAAAAAAAATTGATATGTGGTCCTACGAAGTTAAAAACTTTGATATATGTTGTAACTTAGCAGAAGCAGAAAAAAAAATGTATAAGAAAGAGAATAATCACAAACAGAACCTTATTGTTGAAGCATCTCCTTTCAGTTGAGTCCCCACTTCACTCACGTACAGTCTGAACAAGGATGACCTGGAAGACCAATTATCACCAAAGACAACTGTAAGACATGCAAACCAGAACATTTAAATCTTTCCATTGAAGCAAGGGAGCTGGCTTCCATACACTATTTAATTTCTCAAGGCAACTAATAGTATATTTAATGATGGAGACATCAGTAGAATCACCAATGTTGAATAAAAGTGCAAGGGGAAAGGAAAACCATTCAAGATGAACCATAATATCCGAATGTAAATATAACAAACTGACGCAATTTCAAAGCATCCGAACATTGCATAGAAGAATCATAAAACTACCAGGATGGAATTGCAACTGCTGCAAGGGTAGGGGACAGTTTCCACAACTGATGAAGTTGACTTCCCAATATTCCAGTCAGATAGCCAAGTATGCCCTTTACCTAGTTCAACAACCAGAATCAATCATTAACAGCGAAGAAAACAAGAAGTATTACATGTAAATATATAGAGAATGCATTTCAATACAGATGCACATATCCAATAAAAGAGATCTGAGCTGTGAAAATTTGAACATAAATATCCAATAATTTATTCTGACAAAAATCCAATGTCAAATGTACTCCCTCCGTCCCAAAATGAGTGTTTGGTTTGTCTTGAATTTTTGTCTCAAAATGAGTGTCCTCTTTCAATTTTTTTTAGGATGTTAGTAATGCATGAATTGTATATAGTATCTTTATAATAAGTTTGTTATAGCACATGATCATGAGGATACAAAAGTAAATATACCACACTATCTTCTCTTTAAATTTTCTCAAAATAGAAACAATGACACTCATTTTGAGACGGAGGGAGTATTCTGCTCCAGCAATGAATAAATGCTTACTGAAGGCATTAGAATATTTTGCAAGAAAAAGCGGTTCTGTCATATAAACGACAATTTTTGCATCATCCACTTTGAATAATAAAGCAATCGAATATCATGTATGTATAGCTCACCAGAAACATTGGTAACTATATAATATAGTTTTGACATTTGGTTTGGCATGCATTTTTGTATGTGGGTCCTTAGCAAGAGTATACACGTGAAGGATCCTTGACCTCTCAAGAAAAGCAAGTTCAAAGTTGACCTATATCTATATGGAAAAGTGATACACCTCAGTCTTTCAGTTTACATCAGCTATTATGTAAAATACCTATGAAGTGTAAGGCAATTATGCTTGCACATAAAACATCTTAAAAGACTAGGTCAACTATTACTAACAATACTATACCAACAACCAAGGCATTTTCCAGAAAATATTAGGACAGGCTACATGAACCCTTTAGCAAAATTCTGCTCGTATTCTCCTCCTCCATTCCATCCTATATAATGTTATTTCCTTATTTAATAAAGGAATATCTTGTCTTTTCTCACTACTTCCCGCATCTTATGTTCAATTGACACTACCTCAACTTTTCCTCGAATAGTCTCAACCTATTGTTATCACAAGCTCATCTAAATATTTTCATCTATGCTACCTTCATCCTATAGCTTTGCAGCCTCATTGGAGCCCAACATCTAGTGCTATATGACATAGCTGGCAGTATAGCTACTCTCTAAACTTTCCTCACAAAAATCTCTTGAAACTCTTCTCCACTTCAACCCCCCGGCACAAATCTTATTTCTAACATTCATTTCAATCAATCTGTTCGTCTTCTTGAATTATAGATACAAGATACCTAAAATGGACATTTTAATTAATTTATGTATCTTCTAGCATAATTGAACTACTAACCCCTCTACTGTTGCAAAAACTAAACATCATATATTCAGTTTTGGCTCTACTTATTTTAAACCCCTATTTTTGCTAAAACTGCGACAAATACATTTGCATTAAAAATAAACTGTTCACGTACATTTTATGCCCCCGACATAACATGTATAGTTAATAGTTTACGCACTGCACATACCTTCAAGTTGATAGCTTCTTCTTTGAAATGAGAACTTTGAGATTTCCCTTGAAGTGTGTTGCAAATCTCATGATACAGCTTTGAAACTGTTAGGGAAACATATGAAACTGACATGAAATCTTCAATTAGGAAACTCCATTTGTTTGCTACACATCCGAGTAGCAGAAGCTCCTGAGATAGTTCAATGCAAGGACATCAAAAACCACAAATAGGACTAAGATGATAACCAGCCAAGTATAGAATAAGTAACCAAAGAAACATTCACAAGAAATTTAAATCCACTTGTACAATTTGCAGAGCATCATCAACATGCAAGTATGCAACATATATAAATTCTAGCAAAATAATTGTATTCCTCAATAAACTTAAAGATGATTTAGAGTCTACACGAATATTGAACATACTACTGTTAGTACTGTCCACAAGCCAAGCAATATAATATATACGTATACACACATTTTTTTATGATTCTATTATTCTGTTAAAAAATGTGAACTTACAATTGTTTCACTCAAATTGTCACTTCCACTTTTTGCTGACATGTTAAGCCGTTCAAGTACTTGTACCCATTGAACTTCAGGAGAGGAAAAGATCATGCTGGCACCTGAGACTAATCTAACAGTTCTCTTGTCAAGAAAATAAGAGAGACTCCTTGATTTCCATTTGTTCCATGTGGAAAATTCAACAAACTGCTCAATGCTCCTGAGGAAAACATTAGAGGAAGGTTTAGTTCAGGCGTAGTCAACAAAGTTCCCTAGAACTGTTCTTTTCAGGTCAACCCAAAAAATCACCATATTCATTAAGGTACTCAAAGTATTGGAAACTGAACGAGTCTTTGTATTTTCTTAAGGAACTGAAATGATACCATGATGAATATGAATGAGCCCATAATTCTTTTCCTAAGATTCATGCAAAATAGTAGGGATTTTAGAACTGGAGGTCTTGTTTTATCTTTCATCTTCTTGTTTGATCTTAGTATGGTTTTCTCATACAGTAAATCAATCAACTGAAATGCAACCACTGGAGGTCCACGTGAGTGCACAAGTAGTAAAGAGTCGTGCAACAAAAAAAATCGAAGAAGAAAATGGGCAGACGACACATACGTCAAGAATGGAGTATTATCTATTGCATCAATTAGCTTGCCTTCAACACAACAAATGAAAAGGCCAAACAGTAAAATATTAACGACATGTAATGTGTCACTAGTTTAATATCATCTCCATCCCAAAATGTTAATGAGTCCACTTTCCTTCCCATTTATGTAAAAATTAAGGATAACTTAGTTAGGGATGAGATTTCACCTTTACACTCCCCCATGTGCTTTTCTTATAACAAACTAAAGGGATTCTAACTAACTCATCTTAGGGACATTGTTGGTAATTCATGTATAACTAACTAAACCAAAAAAGAAAAGTGGGCACTCATTTTGGGATGGAGGGAGCATAATTCAACTCGAGGTAAACTAGAGAAGGCAGTTTCTGTTTCTTACTCCATTATAGAAACTCAAGAATCATACATTCAACAAGAGTTACTCTTTTTTTACAGACGATAGTTCAAAATGTTAATGAGTAAGCAACAAAAAAGCTGGAATATAGAGCAGCAGCATCTGATTATACTTTTGAGTTTTGACACATACCAGACTGAAGTTAACAAGTTAGTGTCATTCCACAAAGTTATAAAGGCCAAAACTGAATACAAACTTACATTTTGGTTGGACACAATTTCCACAATATGTAACGCAAATAGCAAGAACAAAAATTATCGGCGAAGAACTAAGTTTCATTCCGTAAAGCAAATTTAGTAACCCACTTACATGGGAGCATTCTCATGAAATAGTTGCTCTTTCAAAAAATAATTGCCAGAATCAGTCCAGGTGCCACCTGTAATGGTGTTCGAGAGAATATTTAATCCTGTCTCAACTGACAATATGCATGAAACTGCAGACTGCCTCTTCAATACCTCTGGGACAACAAGCTTTGTCAAGTGATCACCTGAACATTTTTCAATCTTTAATGTCGAAGAAACATCAGGAGATTTAATCATCGAATCCTTCTTGAAATCCTTTTCATCTGGAACCAAGTTTAGAGAAGTGTTGAACACACTCAACTTGCTCAGGTACACATCTACATAATTATGCTCTGTTTCTGAAAGCTCATTAAGGTCCATCTCAATTGTTGCTGTCAGGAAAGCTCTAAGATGGTCATCTCTCAATGGTAAAGACTGGATCAGATGCTTTAATACAAAATCCCTAGCCCTAATAAGGGTGGCAGATGATAGATTTGCAATGCCCTGCACATAAGATAAGTAATAAAGCAACAACAGAAATGGTTACAAGTCACCAAAACAAATTATGAACTTGTGACTTAAAGATAACAGTAAAATGGACAACCTGAGGAAACAAAGGACCAGATGTCATTTCAGATAGAGCTGCATCAAGTTCTTTCACAGAGTCCTGGTAAACACCAGAGGTGCTTAAGCGCATAAACACCTGAATATTAGTTGAAAAAGAAATTTAACTTGTGCTCCAGCCAAGAATAGAACATATATATGTACAAGACAAAAGGGTAGTAAGAAAGACATCAGGCTGGGTTTGGGAACATGAATTTGATTTGAAATTCAAGATTTGAAATATTGTATTTCAAATACAAATAAGCATTTTCTTTTTTGGTGTAAACCACAAGTTTAATCCTGCTCGGGGTTTAGTCACAGTTAAGACTCTTCACCCCTACCTATAAGTGTATTTAGTGGGGATTGAACCCAGAAACTCTTCCCACAATCTCAGACTGCCTTGCCAGTTGCCACAACCCATTGGTTCTAAGCATGTTTTAAATGCTATAAGATTTTACTCAAATTCTAGGAGTTACAAACATTTCATTTGACTCAAATCAGCATTTCAAATGAAATGTTGGTTCCCAAACACACCATTATATGACTTGCTCAGTGGACCCAGTCCATGTTGAACTCATCACAATAGTAAAGATACAAACTGATTGAGAAATATTCAACCACATTAGAGAAAATAAAAAACAGTGATGCCTTTGGAATAGCAATGCCATCAAGATTAATGGTATCAACCAGTTAGGAATAGAAAATGGATTAGGAAACCAAATGGAGAGAGGAGAGAGAAGGGTACTGACGTTTTCGAAGAAGAGACCCCATTGAAAGGCTTTGTTGATGGTATGAGCATCCCAGTGCGCAAGCTGACCAGATGATTGATACCCAGATGTCAGAATCAGTATATCAACAAACCCTTTCACCAGTTTCATCATATCCTCCAAGCTTATCTCTGGGTGATTCCACCCCATTTTGTTTTCTGGTGGTAAAGTTCAGAGATTTATGAATCAATTTATAGAAGAGATTACTAGCTGGTTGGCTCGCTCGAGAGTCGCAGTTGATTTTATTGCATACCGAACAAGGGCACCCAAATTTGTATCACCGAATTTTTTTTTTTTTTGTTTATAGGAAAATGTTGAAATTAGTCTTGTACTGTATATCGTTTGAAATTAGTTCATGAACTCTTGAGTGTTTAAGATTAGTTCAGGAAATATAGTAGTACAATTTAAAATAGTCTCGAAAGTGTATAAAATTAATTCATTTTGTTAAATTAGTGAACGGAAATCGTCAAATTTAATTAACATCTTTAATTAATAATTTTTGAATATTAATATAATTGTGGCACGTTAAAAATAATTATTATATTATAATAAATATATATTTAATTAAAGAGTAAAATGTATATCAGTTAACTAATATAAGCTTATATCAGTTCTAACATAACAAAGCCAATGAAGTGATGACACCTCATTTAAAATCACTTATACACACCCAAGTGAATTTGTGAGCGGAGTGACCCATCCAGATCCATGATTTTAAATGAGGTGTCATCACCTCATTGGCTTTGTTATGTTATAACTGATATAAGTTTATATCAGTTAACTGATATACATTAAACTCATAATTAAATTATGGTAAAATTATAAAATAGCTCTTCAAAGTTTGTATTTTTTTTCAAAAAAACTCTCTTCTCCAACCTTCTATCTTCTTCCGTCAGAGCTCCACCCCTCCAGCCTTCAGCCACCATGAATCCGCCCTTCAATGAGAGGAGAAGAGAAAGAGTAGGAGCAGGGTGTGTGGCAGAGATCGATTCCAACAGAGGAGAAAGCGGAGGTGATTGTGGCGCCGGATCTGATTTCCGTCTTTAGATTTGTATTCTGAAGGATCTTCCGATTGCGATCTGTACTCTTCCGGAATCCCTTTGGTAACTAATATAAGTAAATCCCATAAAAGGCATATCCTTAGGTTTAAGAATTACAATTACATCTGAGTTTCAGTTTCAAGGATAGAGGATGCGGACGAAAGGTCCTGCGAAGACTGATCCAAGCGGTGGTTGTTGCTTCCGGAAATGATGGGAGGCGCCGACTCCAGCGAGTCCAGCGGTGGCAAACGGTGGGAGTTCCTACAACAGGTTTCGACCGGTGATGGGCGGGTTTTAGGGTTGTTTTGGGCAGAGCTCCGGCGGCTTAGCCGCTAGAAATGGCTGATTGGGAGCTCTCTCTCTCCTGTGATTTTCTTTTTCTTTTTCTTTGCTCTCTGTTTTGTGTGTCCAGAAAATTGCTCTCCCTTATTTAAATTTATGAACTCTCTTTTGTCGGGGATGAGGTTGAGTTTGAATTTAGAATTTTGGAACAAAATGGTTTATTGATTTTTTTTATGGGAGAATGTGATCTTTGATTAGGCATGGAAAAGGAAGGAGTGGTTGAGTGTGGTGGTTGGGGGCTGTCAGCGATCATGGGAAAGGGCAGATTCGTGGTGGCTGGAGAGGCGGAGCTCCGACAGAAGGAGATAGAAGGCTGGAGAATAAGGATTTTTTGAAAAAAATTAAAAACTTTGAAGGGTTGTTTTGTAATTCTACAATAATTTAATTAAAAATATACTTAATATAATATAATAATCATTTTTAACGTGCCACATCATTAATTTAGTATTAAAAAACTACTAACTACTGGCGTCAGTCAAATTTGACGGTTTCCGTCCACCAATTTAACGGAATGGACTAATTTCATACGCCTTCGAGGCTATTTTGGACTGAACTCATACACTCGCACGAACTTAGGACTAATCCCAAACGGTTGAAAGTTCAGGTACTAATTCCAAACAATATGGATAGTACTAATTCCAACCTTTTTCCTATTTTGATTCCCTTGTTCTCTCTTTCTTTTCTTTTCTTTTTGAAAAATGATATATTTTCTTTAAACTATCTGTTTTAATTCAAAATAGTTCTTAAATTTTATTTTGTTCCGTAATAATTCCTCTCGTTAAATGAGTTAACAGATTTCGTTGAATCTTGATGACATGACTCATTTTGACAATAAAATAATAATAAAATATTCAAAACTACTATTTCATCCTCAACTTAGTGACATTGAAAAAACTGAATCAACACGATTTGTTTATGTTGAAACTTGAACTTAATAACAAAGTTTAATTTCAGAAAACACTCCTCAACTATCCGGTTTCACAAATTGCACTCCTAAAATTTGGTATGTAACTTTAGATTACCCTTAAGTGTAAAAAGATATTTATGTCGGTTAAAGTTAAAGCAAAATGAGTTTAAGTGTGTCATGTGTTAGTCACATGACGGGAATAATTTTTAAATTCCCAAATTGCCCTTCACCTTCATCTTCTACATTAACATCATCATCATTCATGTTCTTCACATTGGCAGAAACTTCATATGTCGACGGAAACTCATATTTTCGACGGAAAGTTCATCATTTTTCCGAAAGTTCATTATTTTGCGAAAAACCAATGGACTAAAATCTCAAACCAATCTCAAAACTTTACAAATCTCATAACAAAATTCCATACATTGATAGTTTTTTTTACAAAATTTCAACTAAAATTATTTCATAATTTCATCATCCAACAAAGATGAACAAATAATCATTCATAAATAATAATTCCATTCAATCCACGACAAAGGATTACAATTTGTTTGATTTTGACAAAAAATTAACAACAGAACCTTGTTCATTTGATGAACAAAATTTAGTGAAACTAAACCCTAACAAAATCAGATTCTTTAAATGTAACAAAAAAAAAACTAAACTCTAACAAAAAAATTACAAAACTGAAATCGCATAAAGATGAGGAGATTTGTGTGACGTGGCCGCGAGTAGAGGAGGCCACGATGAGGCCCGGTGAAGACGCCGACGAGGAGGAGAGCAAATTTGAGGCCGACGAGGCCACAGTGAGGCCAGCCTCGAGCCGTATAGGCCACAACGAGGAGGCGGCTTCTTCTCCATTGCTCGTCGCCGAAGAGATATGAAGAGGTGTGACCGGCGAGATCTGGAGTGAGATGAGGTTAGATTTGAGATTTGAGAAATGGGTGAGGTGAGATTCGAGAGTTAGAGAAGTGAGGAGTGGATTGGAGATTTGATACTTTGTTTATTGAATATTATTATAGTTTTGATATTTTAGGATAATGCAAGGATATTTTGGTCATTTAATGTGCAATTTAACTATGTTGAAGACGGAAAGATCTTTTTATACTTAAGGGTAGTCTAAAGTCACAAACCAAAATTTAGGGGTGCAATTTGTGAAGCCGGATAGTTGAGGGGTGCTTTATGTAATTACCTTTTTTTTTATGTGATGTTACACAAATAATCACAAGTTTCAGCTACGCCCCATGACATTTGTCCTCCTTCTTGTGGCGCGCGTCCTTTGTCCGTGAAGCATGCATGCAAGCTCCCTCTAAACTTATGCATTCTTCAAGTCATTACCTCAAGTAAAATGAAGGGCACAACCCCATGACTTCCTTCCTTTAAGCCTATGTCCTCATCCTCGAAACAAGCAAGCAAGCCAAGCCACCCCCTCTTCTTCACAAGACCTCCAACGACCTACCCTAACATCCGTGTTTGTCATGAAGAAGGAGGCATTCACGACCAACCTCCGCCTCAGATTCATCGTGGCGAGATCCATTTGCTAACCCTCGGTGGTGCATTCATTTATACGTTAAGCCTGAAGGTCGTTCTAAGGTTTGAAGAAGGTCCCAACTCATCAATAACAAGTATAAAGGCCTCAACTATCATTCTAAGCTCTTGCAAAGACCACTCGACACATCAAGCATTGAACAAAAACCCACAACGTCTCGGGGACCCCCAAGCACACCTAACGCGCCTGGGGAGTAAGTAACCCAAGCTACGTAGAGAATTTCTCCAAGAATCCCTAAGCCCCCCATATCGCAAGGTGACGTGCAAGCCCCCCTACTTCCTTGAGTGACGTATAAGCTCCCCGCCTCTCTCCATGAATGAGTGTAAGGCCTTTGACTTAAAAACATTACTATACACTATTTTGTCCCTCAAAATTCGATGTTTGAAACAAATCTTCGTAAAATTTTGTCCACATACCCTGACAATTCACAATAGAAATATAAAGATATGAGTTTCTCGTAGATAAAATTAAACCCAAGTCTAATCTATTTCTACCTTGAACATCTTTATCCATCCACACATAGGTTTCCAGATACACTAACTCGACCAAACGACTTCCAACTGCATTTGAATTTCATTGGATCCATTTCCACAAATTGACCTACTACATTCCCAACATCACTTCAAACCCTTTATTATATACCCAACCGAAAGGCCATGCCATATATATGTACCTAGAGACTAGTATGCCAGAGATCAACTAACATAGGGTGTTCCCTTATCTCCGAATGTTTCCTAAATTAGAACGTGATTATTGAATGAGAAAGACCCTTATGAGGTAAACCTAGTCGCGTCCCTAACATGGTAAATCTCAAATATATACCGCATCTGATCTTATTGTCCAATGCCCGATCCTTGAACTTTTATGATCGCCGCCACTCTTACCAATCTCCATATTGTCGCGAGAACATGTCTCATATATCAAATGTTGATGGGGGCCTCAATTGAGAACACACACACAAACTTCTATGAAAAATGAGGTATTGTCTTTATTACTGAACTCTCCAATCCATAACTCATACTTCCCAATATCTTTCAAATAAAATATGCACATCCCTACTACCATTTTGTCGTCCATCGACTATTGCACCAACACACCATCACTTGAACTATGTTTTTCAATATTTGACGTAAGCTTCAAAACCCTATCTTTTTGTCTTGGAAAAGATCTCGTAAACAAGGGTAATACCATTTTGATATGCTATTAATTACTTTTCATCAATTTTAATATTGATTTTTTGTCCAACTATTTGGACAAGAGATAAAAAATCCAATTTGGTTCTTGAACTTTTTTTAGACAAAAAAAATCCATTAACTTTCAAATATTGACCCAAAATGATCATTGTCATTAAAGCTTATATCAAAAGTTCAAGGACTATATTAGGTCAATATTTGAAGGGTTAATTGTATCTAAACCTCCTGGACTTGTCTCGGTTTTACGTTTAGCCCTCGAGCCTTTTTTTTATTAAAAAACATTCCTGGACTCGTTTGTTTTTTTGCGTTTGGTACTTATGACTTGCTATAACCGATTTTCACCTCCACGTAGGTGATAACCGCCACCGTGGCACTGCTACATCCCCTAAACCCGCCAAATCAACAAGTCCACCTCACCCTTTTTCTTCTTCCTCTTTTTTTGTTCTTCGTTTATGGAAATTTCAGATTTTAGCAGTCGAAATCTTCAAACTATGAATTTTCTGCCGCCGGAAATTGGATTTTCTAGATTAAAAAAAAATCAACACTATCCAATACAGACAATCACAAACCCGCATCAAACCAAAAATCGGATTGAATCCACTAAAAAGTAAGCACAAACAATCACAAACTCACATCAAATAAAAAAAAATCATACTAACAATCCCCCAAACCCAAACCCCATAGAGCTCGGCGGCGCGAAGATCTTGTGAGCTTTCTTAAGCAAACCCGTCCTCCTCTTCGATAACGTCACTTGCCGGCATATCTTGTTCTCAATTCGCTTCAGTTGAACCATACATCTTCCCATTTCAATCTCCATCTCCAATTAATTCAAATTTCAAAATATAAGTATAAATGTGTGTTTCTATATTTGTGTGTTGTGGAGTGATGTGTTGTTATTGTATGAAGGTAAGGGTGTTGTGTATATATAAGAAAAGGAAAAGGAAGAGGAAGGGAAGGAAGGACTCACATACTCGGAGAGAGATTAAAAATGGAAATTTGTATTTATTTTAAGACAAAAGAGAAAAAAGAAATATGGATTTTAAGGTAGTATTAAGAACGAAAATTGAAGAGATGAGAGAGTTGAAGGAGATGGGTAGAGGTGATTGTGTGTGTGGTGAAGAAGATGAAGAGATGAGTTAAATTAAAAAATTTAAAGGGTATAATAGTAATTTCACATATTTGTATAGTGAGGTGGACTTGCTGACGTGGCGGTGGGATGTGGCAGTGCCATGGTGGCGGTTACCGCCTATGTGGAGGTGAAAACCGGTTATAGCAGGTCATTAGGACAAAAAAAAAACAAACGAGTGCAGGGGTGTAATTTTAATAAAAAAAATCCCCGAGAGCTAAACGCAAAACCGAGATAAGTCTAGGGGATCAAGATATGATTAACCCATATTTGAAAGTTCAGAGACTATTTAAGGTTAAAAAAACTTCAAGGATCGAATTAAGTCCAAACACGAAAGTACATAAACCAAATTGGGTCTAATCACGAAAATTTAGGACCAAATATGATCCGAAAGTTTAGAGATCAAATTAGCGTTGACCTCGGACAAGCACAACAAATTTTGGAGAGGTAATTACACATGATCACCTTGTACTTTACACGTTTTTCACATGTATACCCTAATTTTTTGTTTAACTTTCGGCTAACCTGTACTATGCAATTTTTTGACGGAGGAGTCTCTCCGTCATAGATTATTCCATTTTTAAACGGAATATTTCATTTTTAATCACGTGTCATGCACATGACCTAAAATCAACCAAAAATCAACCAACTTGCGCTCGAGTTTGTTGATTTTTGTTGATTTTGGGTTTTATTTTAAGTCATGTGCACGAAACATGATTAAAAATAAAATATTCTGTTAAAAAAAATGTAATACTTTGTGACAGAGCGGTCCTCCGTCAAAAAAATGACATAGGACAAAGTAACCGAAAGTTAAGAAAGTTTGGGTTCCAAACTAACAAACGACGCCGTTTCCCCTCCTCCCTCTTCCCAGTTCTCTCCAAATGTGAAGCCCTACTTAAACTGCCGAAACGTCAACCGTCTCTCCTCCTCCTCCGTCGTTCCATCTCTTCTGCTTCCTTCGTCTCTGCGTTGAACTTCTCAACCTCCGATGGCTTTTCTTCATCGGATTGATACTTCTCTCTGAATCTCCTCTTCCGGTTGTCGTTTAGCTCTTGTTATTGCATTCTATTATACCAAACATTTCATGATTTCATATCTGCAACTATCTGACCTTGAAGACCAAACCTAACTCTTACTTCACTTTTGCTCACAATTAGACTATGCTTTTAGTACTCCAATCGTTTAACAGCTACTTCCAAGCACTCTTTACCACATGCAGGTACTTATTATGTATTGTATAACTTCGAAATTATCGCTATCGACCTTGAAATTGTTTGTATCAAACTGTAACTTTCACATTTTCATATGGATTTGAAAGAGGTTACATAGCATTATCAATGGTGGGAGTGCCCACCTTTTTTTTTTTTAATTATACATAGTGAATGCTCTGTTACTCTTAACTTTATATGTAAATCTCACATATAGTTGCTCTTTCATTGCTGGTTTACGAGGGTATTTGCATATTATATAGTACAGTTCTCTCCCTACTTTAAGATTCTTAAACCCAAGCTCTGCAATTTGCATTTTAAACAAGGATTTTTAGTACTAGATTGACCCCTTTATTTATGTCTCATATAGTTGATCACGTTTCTATAATTTCATTTTCTGTAACCTGTATTCCTAACATGTATGCATATGATATTTGACGGCTTTTGTATGCTTTTTGTAAAAAAGCACAGGCAACAAACCGTATGCCCTTCAAATAGAATGGGTTGATAATTGTTTGGTAGCGCTTCAGGGATTCACACCCATCATCTTATGTTTTTTTTTTTTTTTTAACATCAAAGATTTACAAGTGAGATGTATATTAAAATATGTATGAGTACATTCATCGCTATCAATCAGAGGCTTACGTGCTTGGGCTATTAAAAGAATCCTGGTTAGAAATTTGATATAGTTTTCTGGTTCAATGGAGTTTCAATAGGTTCTGGTGCTTTGTGGTATACCATATCTGATCGGGAGCATGGAATGTTATTTTAATAATGCTTCTTCTACTAGCACATTGTAATTTCTCATGCTAAGTTAGCTAACCTTATATTTGATTCATGTTGCCAATTATTGCAGGTCATAAATTAGGATAAGAGGAAGTGAAGTTTTCTTTTTTGTAAACTAGGAAGATGCTGCTGGAGATTTGAAGCCTGTGCAAAGAAAGAGTTTTACTAACATGTATGTGTTAATAATAAAAGCAATCCCACTCACAAGCACCATTCAATAATTTTTGACAATTCACAATCAGACGTTTCAACAGTATGCATATAATATTTGATGACATTAGTATGTTTTTGTATAAAAGCACGTGGTTGTGTGCCACAGACAACAAATAGTATGTCCTTTAAATAGAATGGGCTGGATGGCCTCCATGCAGATGCGGGTTGATAATTGTTTGGTAGCGCTTCAGGGATTCATAAAACCCTTGTCTTATGTTCGATTTTAATTTTTTATTTTATTTTGTTAACATCAAAGAATAACAAGTGAGATTTATTTAAAAATATGTTTGAATACATTCATCACTATCAGTCACAGAGGCCCACATGCTTGGCCTATTAAAAGAATCCTGGTTAGAAATTGGATACAGTTTCCTGGTTCAATGGAGCTTCATATCAAAAGGTTATGGTGTTTTATGGTATTATATATATGATCAGGAGCATGGAATGTATCTTAATAATGCTTTCTTCTACTTTAGCACATTGTATTTTCTCATGCTAACCTTATATTCGATTCACGTTACCTTTTATTGCAGGTCATAAAATAGGATAACAGGAGTGAAG
This sequence comes from Pelargonium myrrhifolium, assembly GCA_036897405.1. Lineage (NCBI taxonomy): Eukaryota > Viridiplantae > Streptophyta > Magnoliopsida > Geraniales > Geraniaceae > Pelargonium > Pelargonium myrrhifolium. The sequence continues at coordinate 6,789 of JAYMTK010000137.1, read as the reverse complement.
TTCTCTTTTACATAAACTAGGAAGATGCTGCTGGAGATTTGAAGCTAAGACTTTTGGGAGACCTGCGAAGATGAATATTTCACAAGAAGCAAACTTTGTGCGTGATGTCATTGACAATAATCCTAAGCATCAGGAGCTCCAACAGGAAGTTGAGACTGTCCAGCCAAAAAGAGATCCTGGTCGACTGTCTTCAAATGAAATTGCGAAAAGGATGGATTCAGAAAGCGACCAAGTTAGAGCTGAGTTGAGTTCCAGGAAGAAGAAGAGAAAGAAGCCCAAGAGAGAGCATGATTTCCTTGACAAGGGTGAAAAGGATCAGGGCCTCCCTCAGGAAATTGAGATTGACAGTTCCAAAAGAGATCAATGCCAGTTGTCTTCAAATGGTTTTTGCGAGACAATGAATTTTGAAAGCAATCAAGTTGGTGTGGTGTTGAGTTCATCAAAGAAGAGTAAGGGAAAAATGCAGAACAGTGAGCATGATGTCCTTGACACAAATGGAAAGGTTCCGGCTCTCTCTCCAGAATTAGTGGCTGTGCAGACAAAAGATATGTGCCCGCAATCTTCAAATGATTTGATCAAGAAAATTGAAACTGAAGGTTACCATGTTGATGCTGAATTATGTTCATCAAATAAGAAGAAAAGAAAGAAAAAGAAGCAGATAAGGGGAGATAATGTTACTGACAAGAGTAATAAGGATCAGGATCTCCTAGATGAAGTGTCAGTTGTCCAGCCAAACAGAGATACGTTCTTTCAGTCTCCAGCCAATGAATGTTTAAAACTGGGAGCTATGAATCATGTTCAGGAAGCAGCAAGTGTGCCATCTGTCTTAGAAATTGCAGAGTTGGGCTCAAGCAGGGACAGTTCTTTGATTCTGGGAAAACAAAATGGCTCTCTGAAGAATGAAAGTACATCAGAAGTCGAGGTTGTGCCGCCTAGTAGAGATCTCTGCCCACTGTCTTCAAATGGTTTTATCAAGAAAATGGACACAGAAGGTGATAAAGCTAATGCAGAATTGACTTCATCAAATAAGAGGAAAAGAAAGGATAAGAAGCAGAAAAAGGGGGATAATGTGCTTGACAAGAGTGACAAGGATCACGATCCCCCACAGGAAAATGAAAATACTTTGAAACTTGTTCCTTTGGAGCCAAATAGTGATCCGTGCCCACCGTGTTCAAACCATTTCATCAAGGAAATGGATAAAGAAAGTAACCAAGTTGATGCAGAATTTTCTTCATCAAATAAGAAGAAAAGAAAGCATAAGAAGCCGAGAAGGGAGAATAACATTCCCGACAAGAATGTTAAGGATAAGGATTTCCCAGAGAAAGTGGAGACTATCCAGCCAAAACAAAATCTGGAAGATGAATCTCTGGCCAATGAATGTTTAAAACTGGAAGACAGAGTTAGGAGTTCTAGTCAGGAAGCTTCTGGTGTATATTTTAGTTTAGAAGGTTCAGAGTTAGGCTTACAAAGGAATAGCTCTTTGATGCTTGGAAAACAAAGTGGCTCTTCGAAGAATGCAAAAGTTGAAGCTGTGCAGCCAAAAAATGATCTTTGCCCACCATCCTCGAATGATTTTATCAGTAATAAGGATGCAGAAACTGACCAAATTGGTACAGATGTAAGCTCATCAAAAAAGAGAACAAGAAGGAGAAATAAGCAGAAGAGTGGGAATAAAGTTCTTGATAAATGTGATGAGGAGCGGTGTGTGCCAGAGGAAGTAGCGACTGTCCAGCCAGAAAGAGATCAGTTCCTTCAGTCTCCAGCCAATAAAATTTTAAAGCTGGAAGATACAGTTATGAATTTAGGTCACAAAGCTGGTACTGTGCAATCTGTCTCAAAAGTTGCAGAGTTGGGCTCAAGCAGGGAAGATTCTTTGGTGCTGGGAAAACAAAGTAGTTTTTTAAATCATGAAAATACATCTGAAGTTGAGGCTGTGCAGGCAAATGGAGATCTGTGCCCATTGTCTTCAGATAATTTTATCAAGAAGATGGATACAAAAGGTGACCAAGCTAATGCAGAACTAAGCTCATCAAATCAGAGGAGAAGTAAGAAAATGAAGCATAAAAGGAGGAATAACGTTATTGAAAAAAGTGATAAGAGTCGGGATCTGCTTGAGCAAGTGGTAATTATCCAGCCAAAAGGAGATCTGGGCCTTCCATCTCCGGCCCACAGTTCTTTTAGACTGGGAGATGAACTTGGGAATATTGGTCAGAAAGCTGCCTGTGTGCAATCTGGCTCGGAATTTCCAGAGTTGGGCTCAAGAAGGGAAAATTCTTTGATACTGGAAAATCAAAGTGACTTTCTGAAGGATGAAAATACTGCAGAAGTTCAGGAAAAGCAGCCAATTAAAGATCTTCGGTCACTGTCTTCAAATGATTTTATTGAGAAGATGGATACAGAAAGTGACCAAGTTAATGCTGATCGAAGTACATCAAGTAAGAAGAAAAGAAGGAGAAAGAAGCGAGAAACGGGGAATAATGCACTGAACCAGAGCGATAAGGATCAGGATCTTCCAGAGGAAGTGGTGATTGCCCAGCCAAAAGGAGATCTGCTTATTCAATCCCCACATGGGAAATGTTTGACACAAGATGATGAAATTAAAAATTATGGTCAGGTAGCTGTCAGTGCACAAATTGACTTAGAAGTTGCAGAGTTGGGTTCAAGAAAGGAAGATTCTTTGATGCCAGGTAAACAAAGTGGCTCTGCGAAGAATGAAAATACTTCAGGAGTTGAGGCTGTGCAGCCAAATAGAGATCTGGCACCACTGTCTTCAAATGATGTTATCGAGAAGATGGATACAGAAAGTAACCAAGTTAATGCTGACCTAAGTACATCAAGTAAGAAGAAAAGAAGGAAAAGGAAGCGAGAAACGGGTAATAATGAACTTAACCAGAGCGATAAGGATCAGGATCTTCCAGAAGTGGTGATTGCCCAGCCAAAAGGAGATCCCTGTCTTCAGTCTCTGCACAGGAAATGTTTGACCCAAGATGATGAAGTTAAGTATTATGATCAGGTAGCTGGCAGAGCACAAACTGACTTAGAAGTTGCAGAGTTGGGTTCAAGAAAGGACGATTCTTTGATGCCAGGAAAACAAAGTGGCTCTGGGAAGAATAAAAGTTCGTCAGAAGTTGAGGCTGTGCTGCCAAATAGAGATCTGGCATCACTGTCTTCAAATGATTTTATCGAGAAGATGGATGCAGAAAGTAACCAAGTTAATGCTGACCTAAGTACATCAAGTAAGAAGAAAAGGAGAAAGAAGCGAAAAATAGGGAATAATGCACTAAACCAGAGCGATAAGGATCAGGATCTTTCAGAGGAAGTGGTGATTGCCCAGCCAAAAGGAGATCTGCTTATTCAATCTCCGCATGGGAAATATTTGACACAAGATGATGAAATTAAGAATTATGGCCAGGTAGCTGTCAGTGCACAAAGCGACTTAGAAGTTGCAGAGTTGGGTTCAAGAAAGGACAATTCTTTGAAGCCAGGAAAACAAAGTGGCTATGTCAAGAATGAAAATACTTCAGGAGTTGAGGCTGAGCAGCCAAATAGAGATCTGGCACCACTGTCTTCAGATGCTTTTATCGAGAAGATTAATACAGAAAGTGACCGACTTAATGCCGACATAAGCATGTCAAATAAGAAGAAAAGAAAGAAAAAGAAGCCAAAATTGGGGACGATGGTCGTTGACAAGAGTGATAAGGATCTGGATTTGCCAGAGGAAGTGGTGATTGTCCAGCCAAAAAGAGATATGCCCCTCCAATCTTTTGGCAATAAATGTATAAAGCAGGAAGATGAAATTGTGAATGGTCAGGAAGCTGTCAATGTGGAATCTACCTTAGAAGTTGCAGAGTTGGTCTCAGGAAGGAACGTTTCTTTCATACCAGGACAACAAAGTGGCTCTCTGAAGAACGAAAATACTTTGGAAGACGAGGCTATTCTGTCAAATGGAGATTTGCGCCCATTGTCCTCGAATGATTTTGACAAGAAGTTGGATACAGAAAGTGTCCAAGTTAAGGTGGAACTAAGTTCATCAAATACGAGGAAAAGAAAGAGAAAGAAGCAAAAAAGTGGGAATAATGTTCTTGACAAGGTTGATAAGGATCAGGATCTTCCGAAGGATTTAAAGGTGGCAATTTCAGACATGGACAAATTTCAACTTGGTCCCCAATCCGAGAGTAAGCTAGATGATATCCAGGTTACGACTCATAGGGAAGAGGACGTTGATAAAGCTCTGGTTCATCATGGAATACCTACAAGTAGAAAAAAACTTCTTATCCTTGATATAAATGGACTCCTTGCTGACATTGTTCCGTACGGTAATCTTGCATATAAACCGGACACAAGTATATCAAGAAAAGCAGGTGAATAATTGCTTGTGATTATGGTTTATATATGAAATGTTTGAATGATTTATGTGTTGATTGGCTGAGTTCATGTCTTCTTTGTCATTCCTTTTTCAGTTTTCAAGAGGCCATTTTGTGATGATTTTCTACACTTCTGCTTTGAGAGATTCAATGTTGCCGTGTGGTCATCGAGAACCAAGTACTTTCTTATCCATGTATTATGACACATCATATTATATCCATTCTTGTATCCCTATATGTTAAAACGGTACTTTCAAATATAAATTTTCTGTTGGGTTAGTAATAACTTCTTTTGAGCAGATAAAAAAAAATAACTTCTTTTGAAAGGTGCCATTTGATATATATGTTATGTAAATACTGCTGACAGAATGTAAAGTCAGAATGATTTGTAATTCGTCATTCCCTGACCACGTGCTTGATTTTCTTGTAGAGCCAATGTGAAATCAGCTATAGATTTTCTCATGAGAGATTCTAGACACAATTTACTATTTTGTTGGGTAAGCCTTTTCAACTTTTCTACAGTTTGTGGAACTAATTGCTTTCTTTAGATCTCATGAAATTAATATTGTCTGTTACTTTCATTAGATTGCATAGATTTATACTTTGTTTACACTTGCTATATTCAGACAAAGGTACTATTCTATTTCCATGTCATATAATATCACTGAAAAAAAAAAATTAGATTCTGGTTCCTCACTACCAGTTTATGATGAATTCACAATCTTATGATTTGGGCTTGCCTCTTTGTCACTGTATTTGTTAGTTGTTACACTGATATGCCTAAATCCTCTTAGATGAGTAGATAGTGCTGTTCCAAACTTATGCTACAACTTGGACCCAAAAGGCCCAAAAACACGGGGAAAAAAAAGAGAAGAAAATGAATGCAAATATGAAATGAACGTTTCTGTTCTGAATATTGTTGAAGGATACAGTTAGTTAAAAATCATGTTTTTAATCTTGAGATTTTGATTTATGCAGGATCAGAGCCATTGTACCCGTACGAGGTTCTTTACTTTGGAGAATAAAAGTAAGCCCTTAGTCCTGAAAGAGCTTAAAAAAGTTTGGGAAATGACTGAACGTAATCTTCCATGGAAAAAGGGAGATTATAATGAAGCAAACACATTATTAGTGGATGATTCACCATATAAAGCATTGCGAAATCCAGTAAGTTCATTAACTCGCTGATTCAAAATATGGTTTATTAGGACATGTGAAACTCTTTTAATCACTTCCTGACTGATGTTATTTTAATCATCTGTGCCAATATTTGTTGTGTAGGCATATACAGCTATATTCCCTCACCCATACCAGCACAGAAATGTCAAAGATGCATCATTAGGTGAGACACCGTAGATGATGATGTCGATGTTATTTTACTGTTGGTTTATTCACAAATGGTCGTGGGTTATACACGATTGAGCTGCCTTGTTTTTAGGTTGCTAGTACAACAAAATATGTGGCTTGAGATTGTTAGCTGAAATCTTTTATAATATATTACTCGATTATTTAGGTTGCTTAATTCTTGAATTCGTCAAGTTTTTTTTTTCCTCCATAAATAGGTTCTACAAAAATTCCTCGGCATTTTCATTTTGTACAAAATCAAGTGTGTTAGCATCATGGTTTTGGGTTTCCAATATGTTTGTTAATTGTGGTTGTGCAGTGGGTAATTTCTGTTATAGTCAAATGTTAAAACGAATAATTTTTTCTTCATGCGTTCGTACAATAGGGCCTGGAGGTGATCTGCGAGTCTATTTGGAAGGATTGTCCGAGGCTGAAAACGTGCAGAAGTATGTTAAGGAAAATCCATTTGGACAAGAAGCAATTACAGAGTTGAACCAACATTGGCATTTTTATAGCAAAATTTTGTAGACTAACTAGCCTGGAGTTCTGCATTCCTTACCACATGATCCAAGTTTTGGGGATTTTGTGAAATCAGTTTTTGTTTTTGGTTTGATACACATAGAATGTGAAGATGATGATTTTCAGCATTGCAATGTTACATATTTGATAGTATGTTGAGGAAAATCCATTTGACATTGGCTTTTTTATAGCCAAATTTTGTAGCCTAACTAGTTTGGAGTCCTACATTCCTTACCACATGATCCAAGTTTTGGGGATTTTGTGAATCAGTTTTTGTTCTTGTTTTTTGTTTGATACATATAGAATGTGAACATGTGAACATGTTCATCATTGCAATGTTAATATTTCTCACTTTCTCTGTGTTAAATTTTATTTTATTGATGTGAATAATTTGTTATAATTAGTACAAGACAAACTCTTTTATGTAGGTGATACTAGAAACATGAAATAAGCTAGATTAGGAAACTAAACTAAACTTTCTTAAACATTGTACTCCCTCCGTCCCAAAATGAGTGTCCTCCTTTCTAATTTGAGAGAAATTAAGGAGAAGTTAGTTAGTGTGGTA
>JAYMTK010000136.1:0-30400 GCA_036897405.1 Pelargonium myrrhifolium | reverse complement strand
ACCGTGCCCCTACCATCTACCCCAACATTCTACAACAACCATTACAAGTTGCTACCGACCAGGTCAGATTCAGATTTCTAAAACTAATTCGAGTTTCAAACTAAATCGAGTCAGATTTCACTTTTAAAACATAAAATGAGTGAATTCATGTATGTTTATCAGATCCGATCCGAAGTTGAAAGTTAGTCGGATCGGATTTCGAATATCTACGAGTTCGGATTCAAATTGCCGGTCTTCAAAGCGCATTAATCACCTCGATAGCCGGATTCTCTCAATATCTTCTATCCTTCCAACATTCCTCGTTCTCGTCTCTACAAAAATAACACTAATATCACTTGAGAAAGTTCTCGATTGAGAAAAAAACAAAGATTAAAAAAAATTAGGCACTATTTTCTTTCATTTGAGCCTTTATGCCCAACGTTAAAAATCACTACAAAAAATAAACCATCACAACCGCACAACACCACTGTCGCATTTCCTCTATCATTGAACCAGCCACCAACACTAATATTTCTCAATAGATTCCCGGAAAAAAAGGGAACAAAACAATAGAGAGAGCCATAGTTACATTAATAAAAGATACCATAACTCACTATCTGAATAGGTGACGCACTCCTGTTTAAGTTGAGTTGATATCTTAGATACGAAACAACGTGTTTAGATTTTCGCTCTCTAATGAGAGGGTCTATACTTCCCCCAATCGATCATGTACGAACAAAGTAGGAATGAGTCTTTATCTCCATATACCATACTTGACGTATAGGGCTTGGATAGATATGAAAACATCTCAAAAAATGTGCAAAGAACAATTTGAAAATCGTTGAAGAACGTAAAGAAAACTTTGAAAATCTTCCAAAATCACGAAAAACGAATGCATATCCGGGAGATACAAAGAGCATTTTGAATATGCGAAGAACATGCACTCATGTTTTTTCTTTAAGTTCTCAAAACGCCTCACAAATTTGAGGAGATCTTCGGAAGTTTTGATAAATGTCTCGAAGATTGTGATGAACTTGAATAACACCTTGAATACATTCGAATAACTTGTAGAACGTTTTGAAGATCTAAAGAATATTCACTCGTTTCTATATATTTTAGATTTTTGAAGATCGTGATGAACATCTTAAAAATTTGAAGAAATCTTTGAAGATTGTTGAGAATACGATGAAGATTCGAAAAACACGTACTCGTATTTTTCTTCAGTTTTCAACTCATTCCTCAAAATAAGAATCAATTAATGTGATATTTTCTTATCATCTTAGTGTTTTTTTTTGTTCATATCATCCAACGGATTTTGTAGAACTAGAAGCATGATTCGTTAATTCACACTCCGAAGTTTGTATCTCTTAATTCATACGAACTGTCTCCTACAAAATAAATACACGTAAAGTGAAAATCATTGTGTTGCACTAAAATTCACTTTTAGTGTGAGAGTAAGTAAATCAAATTTAACATAATGTAGCTCACAAGTGTGTGATAATGAGTTTTGTACCTCATCCCCTAGGGGTAGTTACTGAAGTAACTCCCTGAATGTGACTGATGGAGAGTATTCTGAAAGTCCAGTACAATTAGAAAACTTTCAAATATTGAATATGAACACGTGTGGCTCTATTGAGTCTTGAACTGAGTTGAATTATAAATCATCCACCTCATACTACATTTATGAGAGGTCTTACAATCGAGTCTGTATCGGAACTGCGGTACCGCTCGACCAAGTGAGCAGTGGTTAAATCTTAGAGGGTGTTTGGATTAATTTATCTAAAAGTGCTGATAAGCAGGTAGAGTTGATGAACACTTTTTGTGTTTCATCTCTTTTGAACAATAAATTATTAACTGTTTGGTAAAAAAATGTTGATAATCACTTGAATTGTTTAGTAAAAAGTGTTGATAAATAATTAATAATGTAAAAATGACTATAACATATTTTTGGTGAAAATTTGAAAACAAAATCTCATTATTTTTAACAAATTACATAAAAATATTTGAGAAACGATTAAAATTGAAAATTAAAATATAAAATTATGATTTTTTTCTTTCATTTTCTCTTATTTATTTATTATTTATTTCTTTTACTTTTATAAATGAATATATAATTTAAAATCTCAAATTTTATGTATAAATAATTTGTATTCTTTTAAATTTCAAAAACACAATCATATTTTTTTGAAAAATTATATGATATTGACATGAAAAACACTCAAATTGGGTTTCATATTACAAATTATACTTTGTTTTTATTTTTATCACATAATAGTATAATGATATAATTATCTTTTTATTGGTCAAACAGACTCTTTTTTGCTGATAAGCTGGAAAATGAGAAGCTGGGTACCCCTATGTCACGTCCCGAAAGAATGGGTCTCCCCTGAGCGCCTATGGGTGGTCTTCGCCATGCGGTTCGCTCCTATAATTGTTATTCGAATGCTGATCAGTGTGGTTAATGCTGCAGGTATAACCTCTTTTGTCAGGATTTGTGCTTTATTATGCTTGACGCCCATGGAAAAGGCTGACCCTCCTCTCCGGATGCGGGAGTTTGGGGCGCTGCACGGGGGCGATTCTCTCGGTCCGTGACACCTAGCTTATTTTTTTATGGCTCATCAGCATCTTGTAATCATAAACTTATAAACTCTTTTAAATTTACGAAACTCATAACTTGATGAAAAGAGTAATTTTAATACTTATAAATTTAAACAAACACCATCCTAATTTTTCGAGCGATCAAGAGAGAAGTATATTTTGGTAGTAGACAATTTAATTTTGTGCATAGAGATGCGACAAAAGGAGTCAGAGTGGTAGTTGCGTAAATAAACCCCAAAAAAGAGGGTAAATATAAAGGGTGCGAGCATCCATGGCCTTACCGTGGGGCCTGCCCGGGAATCACGGTCAATCCAGTGCCCCCCTGCCCATGATCCCATGTGGGTCCCACCTTTTGATGGAACTTATGTTTAGTAGTGTATTTCCGTCTCTACTATATTTGGAAACCATTTGCAAACAAGAATTCTCTCTATTTTTCAGAAACAAATGAGATTTATTTAAAACATCATTAATTGAAAAGAAAAAAATAAAATAAAATAAAAATAGAAACAAACTAGTCAAATCTTAATAACTATTATTCATAAACTGTATGCTTAGTAATTAGCATCTTTATCAAAATAATCATTCATAGATAAAATCTTTCTTCTCAACGTTAAATCTTTGAATTTACTATATCCGCTTTAAAATTTAATGGCGTTCAAAATGTACCTTTTTGTTTATTTCTTTAATCCCAACATTTTAGTATAATGTAATTTGGTAGGTTATCTTTAGACACGGAAGTGAAAGTTTTTATCAAATTCCAGCTCAGGTTACTGATTTGATCCGTGATAATGCCAAAAGAATTTTGAGCTCACGTTTGGCTCCTGTGCAGTAGCCTCCTTATTAGAGCTTATGATGGTTATTTTTTTTGTACTAAAAAATTTAAGGTATTTCAAATTACTTATTATAATGATATTATTGACAATTCATATATAATTATTATTATTTTATATATTTCATTTTAACTTCTTTTTTTGTTAAAATAAAAAATAACACACCTTAGAAGTATATTAAATTTTGTAGTCAATAATGAATAAGCAAAATTTATTGCGTAGTCTAAAACAAAAAAAAAATATATATTTTTGTTTTCTAACTCACAAAAGTATTGAGAAGCTAATATTTGATGGGATGTGATTGAGATGAAGTAGGGAAAAAAAAAACATGAATAGTTGTTAACAACTGAAAAAATGAGGTAGTAGGAGGACCATATAGTAAATATTTGACGATAGAAAATAATTATAATTTGAAGGCAGCAATTATTGATTATTGTTAAAATTGCCCCTTTCATTTTCATTTAACACTTTTGTGCTCTCCCTCTGTCTTCTTCGTTAGATTCTTCTTTCGCTGAGAGGCCACAAAAAGCGCTGAAGATCCAACAATGCCACATACCCATTTCGCTTGCTTATCAACATTAGGGCTTTTTTTCTCCTCCTAGGGCACTCCCTTTGACTCCAATTTCCATCTCAATTATCCCCCAAAATCGACCCGTAACATTCTCTTTCGGATTTAGGGCTTTTCGCGTACCTGTGGCTGAGTCAGATCAGAGCTCAGCTTGCCTGAGTCGGCTGATTTTCCGATGAATTTTGAGGGTTTTCTCGCGGGCGTCTGATTTGTTGACTTTCGTGGCAGCAGGTAGCGACCAGTAGGAGGGTGTTGCATGAAGAGATTGCGGCTCAATTTTCGGTTTTGTGTGCTGGAGATTGTATATTGGGGGCTGATTAAGGGCGTGGCTGCGTGAATTGGTTATTGGGTTTTTGTTGATTTGGTTTCAATTCTTGTGACTTGTGCATGTTCCAGCTTTGAGGGGGGTCATCTGATTGGTTGCGGAGGATCTCTGTTGTATGGGAAAAAGATTGACCCTCCTATTGTTGGTTTCAAGGTGTGATTTTTGGATGGTTTGTGAATTGGTTTGAAGGGTTGTGATTGTTTATGTTATTAGGTTATTGCCTGGGTTTCTCTGCCAAAAAAATTGACTTGGGGAGTGTTGATATTTGGGTCTTTGTGGATTGGTTTGATAGTTGTGGAAAATGTTTGCTTCTGGTCAGAATGCTGGGCATGAAAATAGTGGGGTTTCAGGAACCGTATTAATCCCATATCGTTTCGTGTGGCCTTATGGAGGAAGGAGGGTATTTGTCAGTGGTTCTTTTACAAGGTGAGACTCTACAAGAATCATAGGCAGTTTTGTTTTTTATGAACCCATAGTTTTACTGCATGCATTGTGTGCATCTTTGTACATCTCAGACTAGTTAATGTTGGTATTTATTTGCATATCAATAACAATAATTAAATTGGATACATGATATGTGTTTCTTTTTGTGAGTATTACGAGCAGGTGGGCGGAACATATAGCAATGTCTCCTGTGGAGGGCTGTCCTACTGTATTTCAAGCTCTTTGCAGCTTAACTCCGGGATATCACCAGGTTATTAACTCCTGTGTTTAATTGTTATCATAAGCCTAATCTCATGAGCCCTTATGTTTTGGTATTCATTATTATTCATAATGTCAGAATTGCGATTTTTGTCTGATAACAATGCAGTTGTAATCAACAGTGTTAATTGGTGGAGATCGATAATAGTTCTAGTAGTCATCATTCTTGTATTTGAGGGAGAGGAAGAATATGAAACTGGAATACCAAAAATTATCTGCACATAGCCTTTTCGCATGAGTATTTCTGATTTCACTTCCCCTCCATGTTATAAACCTAAAAGGCTTGAAAGGTGCTTGAGCTGTTACCTAAAATAAAATAGTCTGAATCATAACCTAATATTACGTTAGGCACACTTCACTCGTCCTTGCTGCACCATGCGCCTCCAAAAATGGTGGAGGAAAGTTCGCCTTTCGCAAATCGCCACACCTTGGATGGCTCAAGGCAATGAACATATAGCGCGGTTTGCACCATAAATAACTATGTTGTACACACCTTATTATTCTAGAAGAAAACAGATCTACATGAATGTGAGAAAGGTACTATTGCACAAAAAAGGAATGATAATAGATGATAATAAAATACCTGATATAAAATAGTCTCAATCATTACCTAATATTACGTTAGGCACACTTCACTCGCACCTTACCGCACCATGTGCCTCCAAAAATGGTGCAGGAAAGTTCACCTTTTGCATATCGCCGCACCTTGGATGACTCAAGGCAATGAACATACAGCGCGCCGTGCGCCATAAATAACTATGTTATACACACCTTAGATAAAAACAGATCTTATTGAATGTGAGAAAGGTACTGTTGCACAAAAAAGGAATGTTAATAGATGAAAATACATGCAGACCCATGCATGTATTGCAATGCATTTAATCTGAAAGAAAAATATGCGGGTTGTATTAAGCCGAATTGCTAGTCTTAGGACTACATTTGTCAGCTGTACTATTTATGGTTCTGCCAGTTATATTCGATGTGTACGTTTACACTACTAGTTGGGTTTGTTGATGAGGTCTTAACATTGGGGAATATATTTCTTCAATACAGTGAGGATGACAGCCCAATACATTGTTGATTGCTACTGTCAAAAACACAAGAAAGATTGCACTATAGAGAAGACTCGTGAAGTTGTAATTTATTTATTTATTTTAATTTTACTATGAGAGGATCTAGGGCGCCTTTTTTTATTGGATATAGGGCTATTAACTTAGTTAGGTGGGTTACGCCCTACACAAAAGGATTTTGCAGGAGCTGACAACCCATCTTTATCAATAATAGTGCAATGAAGAAGCTTTTACCTTTGTTATTTCAAAGCCCTAGTATAATGTCAGATAAAACAGTGAGGCGCAATAATTTTTTTAGTCCACTGGCTAGCAGCTTTTCCAAGAGAATATCAATGCTGTGTTTTGCAATTTAGTTTACAGTCAATAAACTTGAAAGTCGAAATCTACTTAGGCTTAATGACCCCATATCTAGTAAAGAATGATATCAACGGTTGTCAAACTGCTTATTGTTAACAATAACTATGAACTACATTTTTCTGTTTCAGAGAATTCTTTTCTCTTGCAGAAGCAAAATGTAGAACCCTCTTTCGTCACACGTGCTTGCAAACTGTAGAGATTCTTTGCATTTACTAAGATTGCTATTCCTACATAAAATTATTTTACATAAACGAGAACATTAACACATTATATGTTATTAGGTTGGTGAAAAAGGTATGTACTTCAGGATACTCTTTATATGTTTGTGTTTTGATATACCTGATGTTCAGATGTTCTTTTTCTGTTTTCACGCAGTACAAGTTTTATGTTGATGGAGAATGGAGACATGATGAGCGCCAGCCTTTTGTTAGTGGAAATTATGGGGTTGTGAACACCATCCTTTTAGCTAGAGAACCAGATATGGTTCCTCAAGTTTTCAGTCCCGAACCTCTCATCGGCAGCTTGGGCATGGGCATGGATGTGGATGGTGATGTCTTTCCTCGTCCGGTATATACTTAAACTCTACTGTGCGGTTTGTTGTCAAATTAAGCATGACATGCTTCTGTTTGAATAGTATTTTTGAACTAAACAACTTGAGACAATACTATGGTTGCATTTAAATTACCTTGCATGCCTTGTAAGTTGTAATATGTAGTTTGCTGTGCTACACAAAGAGTCTGCATCAAAGTTATAGTAACGATGTAATTATATATAGATACTGAAATTTTCATTCCTTTTTAGGGTGAAACTCATCCCTTCCCCCTTCCCCCATCTTATATGGGACAATTTATTCAAAAGTACCTAAGTACATATGTTTCTTGGAGTGATGTCAGTTGAAAGGCATATATTAGTGCATTATGGGCGATGCCCGATGCCATCTTTCACATTAGTTTTGATACTAACCTATTTTTGCTCTACAAGATACATAATGTTGTCAAGTGCTGCTATGCAGGAAGTGGTTCCAAGGATGTCAGAGGCAGACCTAGAAGTCTCCCGCCACCGTGTATCTGTATTCTTGTCTACACATACTGCTTATGAATTGCTTCCCGAGTCAGGCAAGGTTTGAATGCTGTACCCTTCTTTAAGAATTATTCAAATGGAAATAAAGATGGATTTGATTGATTTGTGCAACAGCTAGTAAAGTTATGGTGCAATTGTGTCTGGAATGCAGGTCATTGCTTTGGATGTTAATTTACCTGTGAAGCAAGCATTCCATATTCTCTATGAGCAGGTAGAAGTCTCTGTTTGCATGGACAATCAGACACACACAGCTATATACTTCCTTTTGTTTTAATCCTAATATGCTACTTTGTTTCCTTCACATTTGCTAATTTCAGGGCATCCCTGTTGCTCCGCTATGGGATTTTCATAGGGCTCACTTTGTTGGAGTTCTAAGTGCATTGGACTTTATTCTAATTCTGAGAGAGGTGTGTTTGACTTAAATTTCTGATGTTCCTACAAAAGCTAAGTTTGCACTTCAATAGAATTTTGCTTTCTCAAATTTGGTTCTGCTTTTCGTTGAATTTTCTATTATATAATGTGCTTGTCTAATTGAATTATTCAGAAGATTATGTTTAATTTGCTCACTAGTTTTCAAGATACAATGTGATTTAATTTCTTATTAATATTTTGTTTGTGAAAATCTGATGATATAATCTGGTAAGTTTTACTCTCTCCTTCCCTTGTTGCTATTTTTGGCTCTGGAGGGAGTTGACCACTCAGCCCCTTTGTTGTTATGATGAACCTACTCCTACATCTTAGCTCTTCTTAAGAGTAGTCAAATCCAGTTGAAATTCTAATTACTTGTGCATTTTTCTTTAAAATTTATTTTGGAGACGAGATCACTAATATTCCTTCTTAATCTTATTAATTTAGACACCTTCGTTAAAAGTGTTATTTACACGTAAAACCTTTTGAATTACAGCTTGGGAATTATGGATCAAATTTGACAGAGGAAGAACTTGAGACACATTCTATTTCTGCCTGGAAAGAGGGTCGAGCACATCTTAGCAGACAAATGGATGGAAATGGAAGATCAGATCCCAGACGCCTTATCCATGTAAGTACTCTGTGTTTCTCTCTGTCGCTTCAAGGAATTTAATATCCGATTGCTGGATTCAGATGTATCTGTATTATGATTTTGATAATATGGTGAAGGTGTTGACTACTTACTGTGCTTGCATATAACGACATGCTCATACTGTAATTTCTTGCACTTGTGCTGTGGGGTTTGTCAGTTTGTGATTGTTGTTAATCTAGATTGTTAATTTCAAAGTTTCTTCTACACTTTTGCAATAACTGGCTCAAATAATTATCCTTCACCTCTTTATGAAACCTAACTTCAAATATTAGAACTAGTCAACTAGCTTACGTTTTTGTATTTTGATGTACTAGAATTGTTCCGATTATTTTCTATAAAGTGGCGTTTCAGATAGGTTACACAAGTCTTTCTCATATTCTAAGCTTGGTAATGGAGGTCTGGGGTGCGACTGCTTACCAATTTAACCCAGATTTGGTAGGGGTTGGCTAAAGGCTGTTGCATATGTTATGTAGATATTTGACAATAAAATTTTAGACCGTAGGCTATATTTTTTATTTACTTTTGTAGCTAATCAACACTTTTACCTAAGATGTAATCCTAAACCACATATGGTTCTGCAACTCAAGTCAACACCCATAGGCAATTGGCGAAATGGCTTATACACTTCTATTAATTCCAAGTAACTTTATAAATAAATAAATAGAAACCTGAGTGAGATAAAACAAGTCTTCTTCTTTGAATTTGACCCAAATTTATAATGTCAAATGAAATCTTAGTTTCCAAACAGGTCATTGATATCTAATTTTTTTCTATTCACTTTGAGAAGTCTTGGAAGAGAAAGCCCCAACCATAATGCAAATGATACTGAATTTTGCATGCTGTACTTCTCGTCTCAGATGAATGATACAGATTGAAAGAGAAGTTGGAATATGAGTCAAGTGATTTGAGCCCTTGACTCGCAATGAATCTGAATGCTCCGTTCTTAGTATAGCTTTAACTGTGAGACCAGACTGAACTATGTTGGCTGGTTTGATTTCTCATGTAATTTAGTTCAGACACAAAATTTTGGATGACCATGGAAGTCTATTTATCATAATGCTCAAACAGGGTGTTTCATATGCATTAATATTTAACATGAAGTGAGTTTGAAAATTTAGGATGATATTCCAGGAACTCTTAATATTAAGAGTATGTTCCTCTTCCTGGGATGGAGATGCACATATTCAAGTTATGAGTCAACACAATTGATGGCTTGTAAAAGTAATTTATTTTGTGTACGGTAAGGCCCTGCCAGCAGTGAGCTCTCCACTCGTCAATTTCTAGGGTGGGTAGTCATGCTATAAATTGTTTGCCAACCCTTTTTCCATCATAAATAGATGATATGGCATTTGCAACATTGATTGCCAGATCATTTTGCACTAAATTTTAAAATTTTATCGGTTGTTTAAGGAAAATATGATATTGGGACTTGGGTATTTTAAAATTGTATTTATTGTGTTCATTCAGTTTTTGGTGGGCGTATTTGGAATTAAAAGAATTTTCTCTTTCCTTAGAGTAGTTAAACTTTATTGGTTCATTAAGTCGGCGCTGGATAGAAAACTTTAATTGATTTCCTAAGAAAATGGGATATATTGGGTATTTTAAAATTGTAATTATTTCGTTCATTTATCTTTTTGATGGCATATTTGGTATTAAAAATATTCTCTTTCCTTTAATTAGTTAAATATATCTAAATTTTGAGGAATTGAAATAACAAGGCAGATATTTACTTCAATAATTTAATTTTTAATAATTGAGATGCTAGAAAATCAAGTTTTTATTCTATTTTAATTATTTTGCAAAAGAAATTATATGAACGCCACCTAAGCATTTCTCTCATGTTAACACCTCCAACATGTTTGATTGATGGGTAACGAATGAATGCCCTCTAAAGTTAGTATTATAAAGAGCGGAGGTGCTTCTTCGATGAATCATATTACATATATTCTACTTGCCAGCCATATTCCCTGATGGGGAAGTCCTTTCACTAGCTGTCGCAGAATGTAGCTGGGTTGGAACTGGCTAGGCCTATAAAGAGAGTCAAGGTAGGCTTCTGTGCTAGTAGAAATTATTAACATTACTATTCTGGATAATACTTTGCTACAAAATTGCAGTATTTAGTAAAATAATATAATAAATCTTAGGGAAAACCTTGGACCTCTAAAACAACATTATATGCTTTTAACATGATGCAAAGATGAACCTCTCAGTTATCTTGCATCACTAAAAATAAGTAATCATAAAAACATAATCTCCATTCTAATCTAAATTTCCTTGTGACTCGGACATTAAACTAGGTCTGTTGGAGCCTCAAATTACTTGTCAAGGTAATGTGGATACTTATGGTGGAGAGAGTAAGTAAAATGATAAACTACAATTAGAGTGAAGATGGGATGACTGTTTAGTATAGGTTCCACAGTATGTATTATTGTTTCATAGAGCCATAATTGTAAATGTTTTATTTGCTTATTGTTTATTTACGTATTAGTGTCTTCATTCATCGATGTAATTGGATACTCACCTATGAATTAGGTTTTGGTCTTTTAGGTCTTTAAGAGTTTAAGTACAGGTATGTGTTAAATTATTGTTTTACTTTCAAGGTGTTGTGTAAAGTTGGTTCTTTGTACTTTTGTATCCCTCTTCCTGTTTCTACTTTTTCCCCATGCTGTAAGTGGGTAATGGGTGGTATTGCAGTTTTAATTGTTGATCATTCAACTTTTCAAAGTTGATCATAATGTTTGTTGAGCATGTAACTCATGGTGAATTTTCTCTTACGGAACTCTGTTTGAAAGCATAGTTCCATTTTCTATCTTGATCGTTGTATTTGATTTTAGAGCTTCCTCAACATAATTATCATTCTTTATTGTGCAGGCTGGGCCGTATGATTCTTTGAGAGATGTTGCTCTGAAAATTTTGCAAAATAAGGTGTCCACCGTTCCCATTATCCATTCTTCCGCGCAGGATGGTTCTTTTCCGCAGCTATTACATCTTGCTTCCCTTTCTGGGATACTAAAATGTGGGTATTTTCTTTGTAGAATTTGGTTGGAATACATATTTGTTACTAACCTAGGGGCCAATTTTCAGGTATATGCAGGCATTTTAGACATTCTTCTAGCTCCTTGCCTGTTCTTCAACAACCAATTTGTTCAATTCCTCTTGGTACTTGGGTTCCAAAAATAGGGGAATCCAACGGAAGACAATTTGCAATGTTGAGACCAAATGCCTCTCTAAGTGCAGCTCTATCATTGTTAGTTCAGGGCAAGTTCTCTTTCATTCTTTTGAATAAATAAGTTAATTTTAAATAGAACTTTTAATCGCTGATAATTTAGGTCAAGTTTAAATGTCACATTCTCTTGGTTTGCAAGCCTTTTCTGTGTTTTTACCTTCTATAAAATTGTTGCTGCTTCTGTGTGTTCCTCTGTCTAGATCACATCATTTGATCTGATTTTAAATTCTTCTTTGCTGAAAATTTTCTGTAGTGCTAATAAAACTGTCCACTATGATTTTTCTACAAATGCAGTTATTATTGGGTAACTTAATAGTCAAATGTTATTCTTATTATCCAATAGTAACTTTGCTCCTTCCAAACTGTATCACGTGGGCTGTTTGAGGGTAATTTTGGAAAGTGAGCGTCATGAATGAATGTAAACACATTAATTGATGTTCTCATAAAGTTAGAAGTCTTCAGGACACTCAATAATAATATGGACTGAAAGATCAATTTTTGTCATGAGAGGTCTAGATACTGTTGCGATTGTTGTTCATCATGAGTAGTCAAAAACTTAACTTTTCACCTCTTACCTTGTCTTATGTATTGCAAATTTACTCTTTGCAGCTGAAGTTAGTTCAGTACCTATAGTGGACGACAATGACTCATTGGTGGATATATATGCACGAAGGTTATTTTTATTGTATTTTATTTCATTGAGATCTATTTATTCAACATTTCTGGACCAAGTTTGAGATACCTCCATTATTTTATCTACAGTGATATCACTGCTTTAGCAAAAGATAGAGCATATGCACAGGTTCGTCTGGATGAGATGAGCATCCACCAGGTAATTGCTGATAGCCTATTTGTACAATGAATCTAATATAAAAATATTGTGTGCTTGTCGACGATGTTGTATTCGTCACTCTTGTGGGTATTATGGGTATAGGATTAGTTGAAGATGTAGTTCTACTTGGATTAGAACTTTTGATATGGACAGAGTTATACATATTCAGTGTAGAATTATAATTATCTTATCATTGTTTGTGTTTATGAAATAGTTCTCTACCACGCCTATATATACATCTTTATAGTTTCATTCATTACATCAAGAAATTCACAACATTAAACTCATACTTTAAGAGATCAATGTGTATTATTATTTAATGCATAAAAAGATTCTGCTCAAATCAAAGCCTTGTGCAGACCAAACCAGTGTCACTATACCATCAGGGAGAAATAGTTGGAAGAAGCATTAGTTGGTTTGAAAGGAATGAAATTAGTGTCTTGTAAGCTATATAGTAGGAACTATTTAAATGTGGTTTCGATGTTGGGTTGTTTAGGTGTCTGTTATTATTAAAACACACATGGTTTGCATGTTCATAATCCTTTTTCTCCTCTTTTATATGAGGGTAATTTGTCTTGAACTGTGATGTACTAGCATTATTTAGAGGTATTTCTTTTTAATCATTTTGACACTCAAGGTGTGTATGCTAGCAACCATTCTTTTTCTCCTTTGTATTGGATAATTCATCATGAATCGTAATAAGAGCATCGGTTGTGGAAGTGTATTATATATATATTTGGAAGTACCATTTCTGGGTCGGTGTAATGATAATTGTATTATTGCTTTCTTAGCCTTTTCGGAGTATTTGCCTGTTTATTTAAATGCACAGTTGCATTCGGCCACAAAAGCCCGTCTTTCGTATTTTATACCAGATGCTGTAGTTGGAAACTTTCAGCTAGTGAATATTTTAGTCATGTTCTGTGATGTGGTAATTTTGCTTGTGTCGAATTGCCAACTGCAGTTTGGAAGTATTTTCAGAACGTGATTGAAACTACATAGTCAATAATATTGAAATTACATGCTGCTGATTCCTGAAACAAAAATGGCTTATTTATGTCTCTCTTGTAGGCATTGCAACTGGGGCAGGACGTAAATTCTCCCTTTGGCCTATACAATGGACAGAGGTGCCAGATGTGTTTGCGTTCTGATCCTTTGCACAAAGTGATGGAGCGGTTGGCGAATCCTGGTAACTTATTTCCCTTATTCCGTGGTTATTGTTTACATTTCATGTTATATTGGTTAAGAGTCGCACTGCTCGTGTGTTGGTGCAGGGGTTAGGAGGCTGGTAATTGTTGAAGCTGGCAGCAAACGGGTAGAAGGGATTATTTCATTAAGTGACGTCATCAGATTCTTGCTAGGGGTTAACTGAAAAGCCTGTGTTCCACCATTTTGCATGGAGGAGGAAGAGGAAGAGGAAGAGATAGATAGATGTTGTTGATGTCAGAGAAGAGAAGAGAAGAGAAGATCCATTTATTTGATGATTGAGTGGACGGACACCGGAAACTGTCTCTGTCGTGTTATATATCTTCCACCACAAAACCTCCCTCCCTACCTCCATAATATGCAATGTCTGTCAATTGTCTTATTTGTTCTTTTTGAGTCTTGCATTGGAAGGATGGCTCACCTTTTTTCTTCTTACTTTGTTTTCGGTTTTAGGGTAGAAATTTGAAAGAGAAAAAAATCTGTAAATTGTGAGGATTTCATTATTTTTTTCCCTTTTCATCCTTGATTGAACCTTCTAATTATTATCAACTGGCAATGCCAATAGCTCTCTCTATGTCCATTGATGCATGCATGGGTTGTGCCTGTGGAAGAAAGAGGCTACCCATTCCGAAAATTAGTTTTCCCATGCTTTTATTATTCATATACATATATTATATATACCTTTACTGGTGAGACCAAAAATCATTTTAACCACAATTTATTAGCATGCTCAATATTCATTTATAAACAGAACAGGTGTTCAATTTAAGAAATGAAAGTGGTCTCCATCAGAAACTAATTATACTGTTAGTTATTTTCGTCAAACTTATCCATCAAGGGATGAAAGGAGGGAAGCTCCCTTACCTTTAGTTGTTTACTTCTCCTCTGGAAGCAAAAGCAAATAAGAGTACAATGAAGCACAAGGGGTAAAAATCAATCTAATTTTCTTTAAAAAAAAAATATTGAATAAATTTTCTTAAATTAAATTGAAACGATAACCCATTCCAAATTGATGGGTTTCTTTGAAATGGTCAAAGCGGGCACACTAGATTGCCTTTGACGTCTTGTTCACGTGTTCAAGAAATTGTTTTTAAGTGAGAATTTCTCTAAGTCTCAATGTCATTGTTCGATGTCAATAGCCGAATTCGTTTCTAATGTCTAAGTTCGTTGGCGATGTTTGTTGGACCTATGACATACTAAGGTAAATACACCAAATAACAAGGTACTCTGGGTGTTTTCGGGACGTCGCCTCATGCGTGAGAGTAAGATCTCAGTCGAAATACACGAAACTCCTGAGAGTGATTTGAGAGAGAGAGAGAGAGAGAGAATAAAGATCTTTTTCTCTTACTAAGAGGGGGTATATATGTTAACCCCAAATAATGTCACGTGTCATCGCTTGGCCGATTTCAAGGTGGGGTCCACCTTGGTTGCTCGGAGTTTTAGTAGTTTGGCGCGTTGTGCTTGGAAATTGGGTGAGGCCAACCATTTTCATATGTCCCTTGTGTGCTAAAGGCGTACAAAGAAGACCTTAGAAGTCTCTACCACGCTGGGTAGCGTCCTAAGGCTTCAAAACCTTTGTGGTGTCGTCGAAATGGTTTAAGAAGATGAAGAGCTTCCAAAATGCCTCGAATACCAAACTTGTTCACGAGATTTTCTGGCACTTCCCACACTTTGAAACACTTCATCGGAGTAGGGAAATGCCTAAAACGGAGTCCAACACAATCGCCATAAGGGTCGTCGTGACAGAGCTGAGGCACCCATTCTAGGAACGTGCCCCATCGTTGTTGAGGCACAGTCCTAGAATGATTGTTTTGCCTTCGTCGTTCGCCTCACATTACTTCCCACTTTAGCTTGTTCTTTTCCTTGCCACTTTTTTTGGGGTACATCGCTAACCTTTTGGGGCACATTGGTAACCATTTTGGAGCACGTTGTCTGCCGACCATTTTGGTTTATGTTCAGTCGTCCTTTTGGGGCACGTTGGTAACCTTCGGGAACACAACGCTCGTAGACCATTTTTAGGGCATGTTGGCAACCTATGTGAACACAATGCCCGCCAACCATTTTTGGAGTATGTTCATATGTCCTTCTGGTGTATGATGTCCGCCAGTCGTTTTGGGACGCACCATAAACTTAGATGTCATCAGGTGATGTTAGGGGTCGCCAACTACTCTGAGAGCGAATTAGCAACCAGCTAAGTGTCTTGAGCACGCGACTTCATGATGTGATTCGAAGACTTGAAACTTGATGACGTGGCGCTCAGACGCCACGTGTTGCATTTTTATTCGTCGTAAAACTTATGATTTATGGGGCATCATCACAAATTGTAAATGTCGCATTTTTATTCATCGTAAAACTTGTGATTTATGGGGCATCATCACAAATTGTAAACGTCGCATTTTTATTCATCGTAAAACTTGTGATTTATGGAGCATCATCACAAATGGTAAATGTCACATATAAATAAGTTTTTTTCCTCTTACACATTGTGTTTTTTTTTTTTTTTTTGCTGTGGGTGCAAATTTGCTTTTATTGTAGGAGTCCTCGAATTCTATTTCTAGAGAAGCCATTTCTTGGGTTCCTCCTTAATGCTATCTTTCTCTAGCCTAGTATGCTATTTCAACCATTGTACTTATGTTTATGAGTACAATTTGAAGGTAAAATTCCTTGAATTTGTTACAATAAGAGTACAATAGAACATAAGGGGTAAAAATGAATCTAACTTGTAGATTTGAAAATCCAAAAGCTAAGGCAGACTGCTGGCATTATGACATGTTGTAAAATGTGGGTAAATCCAAATGTCTGCCATTGACCAGATAGGTACGTAAATACTCAAGTTATTCTCATTCATAAACTAAACTAGTTAGTTGAAAATCATAATCTACAAATACACTTATTGTCTCGGGAAGGAAATTACAACACCACCAAACCATACCATACCCATCTAAGGTTACAAAAAATGGCAAATAAAACATTTTGTGATATTAACACTGCAACTGCTAATCCATCCATCCATCCATCATGCTATTACATTGCTTGCTTGCTAGCTAGCTAGCTATAGCAGCAGCAGAACAAATCACACGCAAACCATTCCTTGGAAACATTACTACTCAATCTCCACTCACTATTTACACATATCCATCATCATATTGAAGTGGGTATGAGTGCTAATATCTGGGTCTTTAGCCGTCCCATCGACATCTGTATCTCTCTGTATATTGGCTGGTTCTGATCGCAGCATGGTTTCAGTGTTGTCACTGCAAAATCTAGTATCTGGGCTACTTCAGCTGGAGGATACTGCCTTTCAGTACATGTCTGCACATCAATCATCGTAACAATCAAATGGAATCAAAACTCTACATTTATTAATTACACCACCAGACTGATCTTTGCTTATTATTGCATCTACCATTATACTAAGTTACCTGTATCATGAGCAAAGTAGAAACGCAAGAAGTAATAAGCTCCGAAGGGATCTGTGTCTCGTTCTTGTTAGAATCATTTAATACTTGACCAGTTGCTTGACTAGAAGGATTCGGCTCTGACATGTGCGATGTCAATTGGTTCTGATGGTTCATGCTGACCTGCTCTGGAGGTTTTGAGTCAGACGGTAATTGCTGTGTATCAAGGGAATCCAAAGCCTCTCCAATCTTTGTGAAAGCATCTTCCCCTCCCTTAATCGATGACATGGCCTGGAAAATTTATTGAATTTCATAAGCGTAACTGAATTGACTTCCCAGCCTTCAATGGAGATATACACAAATAGAGTGAGATGCATAAAATGTGTGAACTAGCTGAACGGATCTGTACCACTGAACATGCAAGTTTTCCACGAAGTATTCTACAAATCAAATGGCTAACGGTCCTCAAAATAAAATTAAAGCTTATACTCCTGAATAGCAGCTAATATGCATCACAGTGGAATGGCCAATCACAGACATGACTTATTTTATCGTGACCAGCAAAATTGTTTGTTTTTATGTCATTAGGCTAATGGTAAAAAAGCTACACCGGAAGCAAACCATTTACAGAAGGAAAAAATACCTACAAGATAGCTAAAGTTCACCTTTTCCACTTGGACGAAAATGAAACAAGAAAGCAAAACCATGAGTGCAATTGAAATACTATTATTCCCTCTCTTCCACACTTACTGAGTACATGGAACTAGGGCCTTTCGTACCTGAATAGCAGCATCTACCATTGCATGTGCTTGTGCTCTTGAGCCTTTGACAATCTGAACTACTTTAGATCCTGGTTCTTGAGAAGCAAAAGAATTATTATTTAAAGAAGGAAGACCACCAGGGAAACTTGAATTGAATGGAGGCTTCAGCCAAGGAGGCAAAGGATTTCCTGGGTAAGTATTACGCTCTCTCAGATTATGCAGAGCATTCGCAACCTGCATGTGAGAACAATCATTAAAGGCTGCAGCAAGACTACAGAAGGCAGTAGTAACTGAAAGAAAATATGCGGAGCATAATTCAAATTTCTGGAAGCCACATGCCTGGTCACTGGCTTCCCTTAGCTGTACAAGTACCGTGGCGTAATGCTTCTTGAAAACTTCAGAATCTTTTAGAGAACTGTCTCCATAAGATTGGTTCTGCAATACTTCATTGTTCCTGTTTCTGAGCTCCAATAATAATGCTTCCTGTAAAATCAGTAAAAACAAAATAATTGGACTAGTTTAAAGGAGGAGTTCACTAGTGGGTCAACATTTCGTGCATTATGCAATTTCACCCATGCAGACCTATGAGGAGATGTGGTTGTTCTGAATAATCTACATTTGAAAGGCATTACAGTTCACAGTAAAATATTAATGAAATTTTAGTGAAAGATGCAATGACCCAAATAAAGCTCTGAGAAGACAACTCCAAGAAACATGAAAGACTGTCCAGGCTTCTTAGCAATATGTAGCCACCATGTTAAGCCAATGCTTCAAATACGTAACTGTGTGAGGGGAAATAGCAGTAAAAATACCCATATGCAAGGAGTAACTGCATTGGTATAAAATCTTTCAAAAATTGAGATGTATTAAATAGATTATGAACTTATGATCAATTACACAAACTAAATTGTATAACCTTTTTGTCAAGGGCACGTGTCATCTCAGAAAGAGCTCGTACATCGGCTTCCCTTGCTTGGACATGTGCTACCGTGTAAGGTTGACAAGCCGCTGCTTGTTGAGCACTAAGACTGTCAATTACTGCTGCTTTAGTTTGTGATATAGTATGATGACCATCCCCCTGGGATAAAAATGATATCAGTACAAGCAGGCACCTTCATAGTATTCCAATTAATTATTCTAACTGAAAAGGATTTGGCAGCCTTTCTTATGATAAAAGATAAATTCAGCTGAAATTCTATAGCAGAGTTAAAAAAACACATGAATCTACTTCTACAAGAAAACCCAAGGAGATATAGACATTGAACTATAAATGGGTAGTTCCAGCTAACTAATGTACTGTTTTAGGTGTATTTAGAAAGTATTTTCATTTGGAATCAGTACGTAAATTTCGCTGGTTAAAAACCATCTCTACAACTTAATAACCCATAAAAGCTTCACTCCAACACTAAATAATATAAATTAGTCTCATAGAATGTACTGGTAACCAAGAGGAAGCCAGGTGAATTGTCTGCTTCCTTCCATCGAAAAGAACAAAACAATCTTCTTTAGGAGAATACTTAGTCATATTGGATGACTACAATGTAACGCGATTCTGAAAATAACATGTAAATGATTATTTGTACTCGACAGAAATTCTGACCTTGGCAAGCTTTACTGAAGTATTCATGGGACTGATTACATTCTCTACATGCCCACTTGTAGCATACATCATAGACCCCCCAAAATTTGAATACCCATTCGCTTGCTGTTCCTTAGATATACCAGAGAATTTATCAGCAGCGATGCTCTGTCTCCGAAGTGCTTCTGGCATGTTATCCAAAGGATTTGAAGGCATACAATCAATATCCTACAATGAGAATTGAACACCCATTATAGTTAGTAGGCAAAAACAATTTCCATTTGAAACACAAAAACTCAAACAAGGAGAATATGTTATTCAAAAAAAGGAAACTATAACCTATAGGAGCAGCAACCGGCTTGCACAATTTGGATCAGAGTAAGTAGAATAAAAATAATAATTTTTCAAAGAGGAAGTATGAGGCTGGCCACTTAGCACAAGTTGTAATAGAGAAAAAACAAATGTGGCATACAGATAGTAAAGAGGAAGAAAGAAAGTAAATGTGATATAACTGCAACCATACATCACTGCTGCAGGATGCAATCAACTAACTTGATATTTGAAAACATTAACTAGTTCTCGTCAACTCATACAGATATGCTTAGCAACACAGTACTCAACATTTACAACAAAAGGAACTGAAGTCTACGCTCTAATCCTCCAAAACTCTCATCCCTCGGCAAAAATTTAGGACAAACGGTTCATAATAAACAAAAATCAAGTAACTATTACAGCAGGAAAAACAACAAATGTGTGTGTGTTGGTTTTATATTGTGTTGACAACCAGCATAAATAAATGACATGAGTTGTGAGGTAAGAAATTGAATACCATGACAAATTCAACACCCATTTCAGGACGATCAAACTGAACTCTGCACTTGTCGTGATCAACTGTGAGCACACTTCCATTATAAACTTCTCTTGTTTTGGGATGAAGAGCAACCACTCGTTGTCCAACCGACAAAGGGCGTGCTAAATCAGTTGGAAGTCCTTCCCTCATACCATTACGAAGTTCGGCATAATGTTTCCTCACAGATTCCCGATACTGTTTAAGTTTCTCTCTTTCTTCACATAGAAATTGCTCAGAGAACCTTCGAGGTTTCCCAAGGGAACTGCGCCAACAGAAAAAAAATACAACATTCAGTGCCTTGTCATAATTTTCAATACTTTCCACACATCTCTGGATGTTAATACATCTAACAGCTCAACATAAACTATACCTTCTTATCACACCCCATTCAACACGAGTAAGCCTTGGGATATGACCAAGGCCAACATGATTCAAGTATTCCACAAACTCACTTTTAGCAAACCAAGGGAAATCAATTGCACTGTAGAACCATTCAAAAGTACACCATCTACGTGCCATATGAGATGACAGATAGCACGAAAGCTTTTTCTACACAATTTTAAGAAACAAACATCAGTATTCACCAAAATTCACCAAATAAGGTCATAGATAAACATAGAAGGGAAAAATAGACTCTACCTTAAGATAGAGTGATCCATCTGGTAGAGATGCAGGGCATTTATTGGGATGGCTTTTTAATAAGTTATAGCTGTCAGAAAACTTCCTCTCTTCTGGGGTCAATGTTCTTGGCAGTTTCAACTTACGCCTACTTCTTTGCATAGTTGGTAAATTAACTTGGGTGGTAGTAAGAACTTGTGGAGTAGATACTGACAAATCATTGTCCACTCTTTTCTGATCACTACTAAAAGAGGCTTCTGGCAATTTCGTGGATTTCCGCTGTTTTATAGGACCAGATATTTGTAGAACGAGTTTACCTTTAGCACCAGACTTATTACCTTCTTCAGATAAATCCTACACTTGCATAAACAAAGTTAACATTAACTTGATTGCTAAAAGAAAAAAGAATGATAAATCATCCACCTCTGTTTCTATCTAAGAAAGTTCAACACAACCAGCAAAGTGCTCAAGAAGTATGCATACAAAAATACATACAAATAAATCCATACATTTTTGCATAAGCATACTCAATATTAGGCATATATCCATAAATTAGCTTCTGTTGAAACTGATGATCCTGTTGACAAAACCACACCATTTAGCAATCATTTGATCCAAAACAAGAGCAAGCACCTTCAACATGCCATACGCATTGCAAGTACAAATAGTCATGTCTTTCTATTACAAATTTAACTTCAGAACCAAGTTTCTTGCAGGTGCATGAGTAGTCTAGTAAATTATCTAAGTCAAGGTAACAAAGTTTTGAGCTATCTAAAATGAAAATATCCAAAGACAAAAAAATTAAAGCAACAATTTAAGCTTTCCATTCTTCACTGAATATATCTTTACTATTCGTCCACAATCTAAAATAGTGTTCATTTAATATTCTGTAATGGCACATTATTGTTTTGCAAAAGAAATGCTCAACTCTACTTGTTCAGGCAGGAGAGGCTTGACTGAGACAAGCCATGAAACCCAGTTCAGATACACTTGTCAGGCTAAGGAAGGCTCAAGCTTAGTTTTAAGCAAGTAGACAAATAATATTCAAGCTATGCAAGCAAAGGGATCAGTTACACCATTAAAGCAAACTAAAATACAAATTAAGTTGCACAAGTTAACCATTTCACATCAACCAGAAAGGTATTATATATCATTTTGAAACGTTATTCAAGCACATCCAAAGAGATGCACATTGTATACCTCGCTTTCAAGTTCACTGGGACGAGATTCCACGTGAGCATCAGCATTTGATACCTGCACCCAAAAAATATCATCCCGCATCATGTCATGTGAGAGATCAAGATATAACTAAGATTTCAAGAAATAAAAGAGAGATCAAGAGAGAAAGAAAGAAAGAAACACTCAATACTTACTTTTGATCCACTAAACTTGCGTTTTCTTTTGGATGTTTTATTGGCAGAAAGAGGCTGTTGTGTTTCAGAGAGAACATTAACATCAATTAACGAGTCCCTTCCAAGTTTGGATTTTCTAGAGTTAGAACACTGAACTCCAGAACTTGCATGGATTCCTTTTTCTTTTGCCCCCAGAAGTTTGTTTTTTTCACGATAGCAGCTTGTAGATGTAGCTTCACGTACACTAGACTTGTCATCCAGATCTACAGACATTCTTTCATCCTTTAATTGAACAGATGATTCTAAACCCAACATAATAATATAAAAAACTTATAACAGATTAAACCGACCAAAGATAAATAAATAGACAAATCACAGGTAACAAGTCAATCAACAACGTCCAATGAAATTTGATGGTAAACCTAGTTTTTGGCTTCATTAGTATAAATGATTAACACGCAAATAAAATTTCCTGTAAATTTTACATTTGTCCCCAAAAAAATCTCTAGTCAATCTCTAGCAGGTTAATGTAGATTATGAACCACTATATTACTCAATTCATCAAAAATATAAACCAAAATAAGAGTTTTAGTAATGAATTAAACACCAAGCAAGCAAAAAAAAAAAAAGTATGTAGGCATTATGATGTTCATGCTGAAAAATAGGTGATGCGTCATTGAAGAGAGCTTGTGCTGCTGTCATCTTAATAACCTCTATTTTGGTGGTTTTCAGAAATCTCTCTGATGAAAAACTAATGATTAGGTAAACTAATGTTTTTGTTTCAGCAGGGTGGGTGGCATTTTTGTAGTTAATGGCAGAAATGTTGTTTCAGCAAGCCCAGGAGAAAAAGGTAAACTCGAAATATATTAGTGTCTGGAGTTTCTAGCACTTATAGTACATATATGTATTTTTACTTGAGTTCCAATTTAGCCTATACATTGACTACCAAGTACTTGGCATTTCAATCATGGGTTGGAGGCCCACTCTTTGCATTTTATCATAACTGTATCATATAGATCAAATGATATCCTCGAGTAAAATATTGAGTTGAAATTAAATATGTACATCAACCATTACACCAATTATTAAACTACTTGTAGCTTGTATAAATCTGTTTCCGAGGTGTGTCCATGTGTGTAAGAAAAACACAAAATGAAATATATTAGAATCATTAGACTAACCAGATTCCAATGTGGATGCTGGCATCGTCTGGGACAAATCAGCCAAACCAGCTAACGTGTGGAGAGCATCCAAGGCAGAACTTTCATCTACCGAAACTGTGAAAAGAACATCAATGTAATTAAAAATATATTGGTTCCCAGAACATCATGGAATAGAAAACTTAAAAGCAAGAATGCAATAACTAAAATACCTCCAAAGAAAAGCTTCTTGCTTCTCTTCCTTTGACCCTGTGGAGAGAAACGCTCTGACTTAACATTTGAAACCTCCATGTCATCTTTTCCCCTTGAAGCACAAACATTAAGCCCTTCTGTGGCACTACAAGCTTCTCCACCATCATCATACTGGTTGTTTGCAGTGTCTTCAACTTTATCTTTCTTCCTGTTAACTTTTTTCCCTTTCCGATGAACCTCTACTGTACCTACACCTTCCATATGCATCAAGGAATTTGAATCTCTGGCATAACCTCCATTTTCTTCTCCCCTGATTCTTCTACCTTCCACCCATTCTTCATCCATGGAAGCATCACCACGTTTTGCTTGAGCTGTTTCTGACTGAGGACACTAAGTCACATGCACATGAAACAAATAACAAAATTCCAATTTCATGTAAATGATACAGAATTGCAGCAAGATTATGGTAGATCGTGTAATTTGATTTGCATACCATCCTTTCCCAGCTCTGAACAGGAGAGGATTTTGTGTGCTCTGTTCTTCGTTGTGGCGTTTGAGAAACTTGAGGAGAGCCTCCTCTCTTTGAGGCTTCAGTTAATGCCAATGCTGCCACGTGTGCAACTTCGTCATCATCAACCTCTGACTTTCGCCCTCGTTTATTTGGTGATGCATAATTGTCTCGATCTTCTTTCTTAGCATATGAAACAGGAAATCTAGGAGTTCGTTTACCAACTGCACGCGGCTGAATGCCTAGTAAAGATCTAAAAGTTAGTGGGGTAACTGAAGTTCAAAACTGGAAAGAAAAATAAATAAATAAATAACAATCAGTTCAGTTTACACATTTAATCAGGAAAATGAGTCATTTGACAGAACACTCGAAGTGAGCATTAGAACCATGGCTCAAGCTCGATTCATTATGAGATACCGAGAAATTGAGCTTTAGACTTCAACAAACTTGAAATCAAGCCTTCAGAGTTAACTCAATAAATTTGAACAGTTGAATCTTCGAAGGATTTAAAGTTCAAACTAAATTCTTGATTTTTCATATGCTCCAAAGTGTTTTAAGGGTTATGCAATATCACCAAAGAAAAAAATAGTAATAAAGATTGAGAAGCCATTTAAGTTACTATTTATAACTAAAAATCTTCCCAAACCCAGTTCTACTACAGCTGTTGAGATCTTGATGTGGGAACCTGCATCAATTGAAAGTGTATGTGCCTGTGTGGTGCACGCACGTAATGGAGGTGAGGGTAGGTCTTTCAGAGGAGCTCAATAATATGGGATTTTATACAGATGATAAAATATCAACTTACTGCAATTCTAATAAATAATACACACACACACACACATAGCATATGAAACAAGATGGCTTATGAAATCAACTAGCTTGGCTTTGGGTTCTTTGAAAGCATTACCAGCTATGTGAGAAAGAACTGAAATTTAACCAATAAGTACTAGAACAATTTCCTCAATGAACTATCTAAGTAGCATGTCAGTTTACCATCAGTCCGCCTCCTCTTCAGTAGTGAAAGGCATCCATCATTTGATGAAACTGGTTGAGACTGTGAATGATCTTCTTTCAAAATGTTGAGTTGAACTTTTGCTCGCCTTCGTTTTAGAGTTATGCCTGGAGCACCATTGCTCTCTCGCCCACTATCACTTCCATCCTGTCAATATGAAATCCATAATATTAAAGGTTGAACTTCAAGCACATAATGTGAAAAATGATGTCAGTTTTATTTGCCAACATAAATTATATCAAAGTATACAGAACTTTCTTTTCAAAATATCAATCAAAAGCTTGCAATCTCAAATCTAATCTCACCAAGACATTATAATGATCTGTCATCATTGCTATTAAGCCTACCACAGAAGCCGTCCCCTCTGGCAGAGATAAGTATGCCTGAGATCAAAAGGCATATCAATGCTAAGTTTAACAATATTTATAACAAACAAAAACAGCTAAAAGTAACTTTGAGGCTTCACCAATTATGTAAGCCCTGGAAAAACTATAAGGAACAAAAAAAAAAAAAATTATCCCAATACGTAGGTGGGCAAAAGACACAGAACCATATTTCAATATTTTCAAACTGTTCAATGTAATCAAGTACTAATTGGAAATAGTCACCTAAATTTTCATCAAATAAACCAAACTGCTTATTTCCCAAGATTATCGGCACATTTAAGCACAATTTTGGACCTAGATCAACTCAAGAAACTGTTTAAAACTATGTTTGACCAACCACAAACAATTAGATGCAAGTTCCTAGTTCCTACATATCTACAACCAATCCTCATGGTAGTTTGCTTTAGAAATGAAAGATTGATGAAGTGAAGATCTATAAAGCACCAATTTGGACATGGACAGACTATATATACATGATTTGTCATTCTCATAAAACATAGGATATGATACGTCAGGAGACATAAATTGTTTTAATTAATTGTATTTTATATTGCAATAAAATACTTAAAGTTTAACTCAACAGTCAACAGCAATTCTCCTTATAGCTTGTTGAAACTTATAGGACAGATGACACGAGGGAGAAATAATGGAGTGAAGATCTATAAAGCAACAATTCAAACATGGACGTGGAAAGCGATAAAGATACATGATTTATCATTTTCATAATAAGTCAAGATGAATAATATTTTAATTAAATGTATATTTTATGAGTAATAAATTATAATATTATAGGTAATAATATTGAAGTTAAATTCAACAGCAAACGCATCAAATTAAAATCCAAGTTGTCTTCGTTACAAACTAAAACAATGATAGTTGCAATCAACTAAATCCAATTGGTGCTTTATAGGTCAAGATAATGAACAAAATAAAGAGCCATAGTTCGCCCATAAGGATTACATCCACACCCCGAATGGCTAAAGGGTTGGAATAAGTATACACTAACTTCTGATGTATTGAGCACAACGATAAGAGATGCACATGGTAAGAAATATATTACAGAATCACTCTACTAATTATCATAATTCATAATTTGATCTATCTATCGAATTCAATGACTTACTCCAAAATCAAAACCCAATATTTATCATAGAAAGTCAACATATTCCAACACTTGCCATAAAAAATTTGCATCAAATTTGCAATTAAGAAAAGCACAAGAAATGCTAGGCATTTGGTTCATTTGAAAAGGATGCTTACATGAAAGAAGAGAAAATTTTGAAATAGCTTTTCTATTAAACTAAGCTACCATTCTTACCCGATTCATATTATAAAGGGCTTCAACCATTTCAATAGATCTGTTACGCACTACAGCAGCCACCTGGAAATCCACAAGAATAAATAAAATAATATATATATAAATGTCACTCTATCTAAAGTATACTCTCTATGTCCCAAAATAAGTGTCTTGTTTGACATATTACAAAAATCTAGGATAATTTTGAGAGTGTTTAGCTACCCTATACGATGTTATTGTAACAAACTCAAATGGTTCAGAGCAACTTATCTTAGAGATTTTACTGGTAATTCACGTATAAAACACTTACCATTATAAAAGATTTGAGAAAAACAAATTAAAAAATAGGACACTTATTTTAAGATGGATCGAGTACTTTTCATTATTTTCCAGGTCAATATGAATTCTCATTAAAGTAATAATCAAGACTCAAAGCAGTTTAGACATTTCCAAAGGCCAAAAAAGCATAATAACAAACAAGGGTACCTTCTTCCAGTCTTTCCCATGCTTTCTGTAAGCATCATAAAATCGCTCAAGCTCCTCTTTGCTCCATTGAGATCCTAACTTGTCAGACAATTTCCTCTTCTAAGCAAAACATATAATTAGAAAAGGTCAGAAATCAAACTCATTTCCAAGAAGAAAGGGTCTATCAATTGAGCTTCATTTTTCCTTTAAAACTCCTCACTTGTTACATGAAAAAAGAAAAAAAAAACACACACACACACACAATTCTGCAAATTATATCTGCATTATCTCTTATTTGTTTTGGTAGAATAATGTCATGAAAATTTTCCTGATGCACAACATGTCTTGAGAATCTGATTCGAGAATACACATCTAATAGAGAGAATCCCAACATCATAGAGGCAGAAGTTTCCCATCTAAATGTGACTTAGTGGTGAGTACTAGGACAATAAAGAAAATATGATGGAAAAAAGAAACACTCAATAGTATTACTCCCTCGGTCCTCTAAAAACATTGTCCAAAAATGAGTCTTATTTTCTTTTTAGAAAGATATTTATGCATGAATTACAAATAGTATTTGCATAATAAGTTAGTTAGAACCCCTCAAGTTAGTTACAACAAATGCACATGACATACATGGGAAAATGTCCAACACTAAATCACTTCTCCTTGACTGTTTCCAAAAACGAATACCACACACTCATTTTGGGACAAAGGGGGTGTTATTTATTCCATATTCGAATCAATTTTCAAACTATCACATCTACAATATTTATAGAGAACAACCATAAAACAATGAAACGGGGAACACTGATACAAATATCCTAACAACACTCATGTCTTAAATAAGAATCCTAATAGTATTGAAACCCTAATTAAGAGGTCCCATGCCACTATAGAAGTCACCCCACCCTTTCAGTGCATCAATTTGGTCAGCTTACTTAATTAAATCCTATCAGATTTTATCCATATGTTAGCTTGATCTGGCAAATTGCTAACCTTTGTTGGAGAAGTTGGCTGGAAACAATGATTCAATTATATAGGATTGGATCAATTAGATGCTATACAGGAAAGAGAAGTAAGATGATCGAACCCTAGAGAAAACAGGTAGCTGGATTTTATTTTAGGGTTTCAAGGGTATTGGCTTGGATTAAGTTTCTCTAGTTAAAAGGAAAAGACTTGATAACACACCAACAATGAGAAATCAATTTCAGGTCATTTATAGTTTTCCAAGCAAACAACTAAAAATCTAAAAGCCCTTTCAACATAAAACAATTTATATAGAAACAAACAAGACCTAAACCTGTGTATACATTTCACAGCTCATTAATTTCCATGATACTTGTTACCAGAAATAATTTTACAGTTAACTGATAAGAAAGTCAACCCAAGTCTATAAGATTAGTATGCAATTCTGTTGAAAGGTATAGTAACTTCAGTTTGCATGCAGTGAATAGTCTGACTTATAACTTGAGAATGTGTAACCAATTCTCACCCGCTGCACGGTTTTGTTAGTAGTGCTAACATCTTTATCCGGAGAAACATCACTCAGACTTGAAAACCTCTTCTTCACAGTCCGAGATTTTTTTGTTGGGGCCATGGCAATACTCTATCAATCTGGAAACAATAGAAGAGAGAACTTAGTCAGCGAAAGACCATATCAATTGATGCAAAAAAAATGGTAACACAATAACAACATACAACACATTCCTTGTTTGAGAAAGAACTAACACAGCCAAATATGTTATGCAACAGCAAAAATAATGAAATATCCAACAAGCTACATGATCTATCTAGTCACTGGAACACAACAGAAAAATACCAGAGGAGTTTCTTATAGATTGCTTTGTCAAAAAGTAACCACAAATGTAAAAGGAAAATCGAATTCACATACAAAACTCTGCACAACAAAAATCATCTGCAGGATACCTATTAGAATCAATGTTTACTAAAAGACGCCCAAAAGAAAATATCCAATTAACGAAAAATAATTCCAATCCAATTTATTCAACTAAACCAAATCGCATTTCAGAAAATTCTCTTTCCGAGCTCTAGAAAGAGGCAGATGCACCAAATCACCAAAGAACTCCGAAACACCGAAATTCAAATTCCAGTCCCCGTACACCAAAATTGAATCAGTGAAAAAAAGAAACAGAAAGCAGTTGACGGAAGTGCATCGAGTTCAGAAAGCAGTGGAAAGAAAGAAAGGGAAAATTGCAAAAATGAGGCGTAAAGGAAGACGAGAGTGCGCAATGTTGAAAAACCCTAAGTCGCACAGATCGAGCAGTAGGGAGCTTACCAATGGCGGGCTCCGCAAGATCCGAGTCCGACCATAGAGAGAGAGGGAGGGCGTGGAGAGTCCGGCGAGCGAGAGGAAGAGAGAGAGAGAGACAAATGGAAGGGTTTTTAGAGAGAGAGAGAGAGAGGTCAGGTGGATGGTGGCGTTGCCGCGAAACTTGAATATAGAGGGGGCAATGCGATATTGTATTGATCAAATTCGTCACTGTTTGTTACACATCTGTGTTGATGGATGTGGAGATCTGGGCCGTCCACGTGGACAGTTAGAACACCGATGCGGTTGCTGTAAGTAGGAGGGGATTATGTTTGAAAATTTGAAATTCCGGGGTGAATGTGAATCAATGCCATTTTTCTTTTTATCTATCACTCTTTTGTCTTTTGCTAACCCAAATAACCGGGTCGGGTTGGATTTCTTCCTTCAAAGAGACAATTTAAGGGGTATTTATGTAAAATCCTATGTGGCTACTAAATTAATTGTTCAGTGCATTTAACTATGGAGAAATTACATGTTACTATCTTCTTAAATACGGTACATGTTTATTATGTCACTATCCTAAACTTTTTTCGTTTCACGTTACTACCTTAAACTTACCACTTTTTTATTTTCGTCCATTTTGTCAGTTAATTTTAACGAAATTTGACTCTCTCTCATCATGTGTCATGCACATGACTTTAAAAAAAAAAAATACTGGTT